>JAFMOC010000589.1:120000-145000 GCA_019802505.1 Corydoras sp. C115 | reverse complement strand
GGATGTTACTATAATTAATTTGACCTTTAACCCTGTTATAATGTACTAAAAGTAGGTTTTGATATTGAATTGTCTTTGTTTTTTGGAAAGCTCAGGGTATAAAGTCCCTGATGATGTATTGTTACAGTGATGTATCTGTTATTAGGCTTCTATAAACAGAAATTGCTTGATGTTGTTTAGCACTTGCTTTTGAATGATGCATGTTATCCCAACCTAAAGCAATAGAAGAGGAAGAGTAGGGTGGTGCACTTACATTTCGCTCAGGAAACAGCTGCACTCAGAATGAATTACTGGTAGAGTGCCCCCCCCACCACACACTCTTTCCTGCGTATAATATACCTTCTTTCTGGCAGTGTTGTTGTTGTTTTGCAGTCTTGCACATGCCATACAGTCAGAGCAGAGTTCAACTGTGATATCTGTTTTATAGGCGAGTGTCCGCCTCCACCGCCTCTGGCTCCTCCGCTTCCTGGAACATCACCATCAGTTGTCCTCAGCATTGGTTTATCAGGTAAGCAGATCCATTTTGGCAGCTCCAGTCAGCTTGGAAATGCATCATTTAAGCAATTTTGCCTTTCTGACTCAATCCCTCGGTCACTGTGCATTATGTTATTAAAAAAAATGTTACACAGACCCAAAGTTTTCATTTCCAGAAGGGTGCAATGGTACCTGGTAACCCATAAACCCCTCTGCTGCATATAAACATGATGCCATTGGTGTTTATTCAGTCACATGAGCAAATCTGACCACTTCTTTTTAGCAACCCAGAGGCAGTGAGAAGATACACCCAGGACAGGGTGCCAATCTGTCGCTGGGCAACTCACTCACTCTCACACACACTATATAGGGGCAATTTAGAGCAGCCATTTTACCTTAAATCCATATTTTAATTTTTGGATTGAGGCTGGAAAGCCATGCAGACGCTTCAAAGAATCAAGTTTTTTATTTCCAGAAGGTTACAATGGTACCTGGTAACCCATAAACCCCTCTGCTGCATATAAACATGATGCCATTGGTGTTTATTCAGTCACATGAGCAAATCTGAACACTTTGTTTCATCAAACCAGACATACTGAACAGATACACCCAGGACAGGGTGCCAATCTGTCGCTGGGCAACTCGCTCACCCTCACACACACTATGTAGGGGCAATTTAGAGCAGCCATTTTACCTTAAATCCATGTATTAGTTTTTGGATTGTGCATGCAGACACTACAAATAATCAAGATTTTTATTTCCAGAAGGTTCTAATGGTACCTGGTAACCCATAAACCCGTCTGCTGCATATAAACATGATGCCATTGGTGTTTATTCAGTCACATGAGCAAATCTGACCACTTCTTTTTAGCAACCCAGAGGCAGTGAGAAGATACACCCAGGACAGGGTGCCAATCTGTCGCTGGGCAACTCGCTTACCCTCACACACACTATGTAGGGGCAATTTAGAGCAGCCATTTTACCTTAAATCCATATTTTAATTTTTGGATTGAGGATGGAAAGCCATGCAGACGCTTCAAAGAATCAAGTTTTTTATTTCCAGAAGGTTGCAATGGTACCTGGTAACCCATAAACCCCTCTGCTGCATATAAACATGATGCCATTGGTGTTTATTCAGTCACATGAGCAAACCTGAACACTTTGTTTCATCAACCCAGACGCACTGAGCAGATACACCCAGGACAGGGTGTCAATCTGTCGCTGGGCAACTCGCTCACCCTCACACACACTATGTAGGGGCAATTTAGAGCAGCCATTTTACCTTAAATCCATGTATTAGTTTTTGGATTGTGCATGCAGACACTACAATTAATCAAGTTTTTTATTTCCAGAAGGTTCTAATGGTACCTGGTAACCCATAAACCCGTCTGCTGCATATAAACATGATGCCATTGGTGTTTATTCAGTCACATGAGCAAATCTGACCACTTCTTTTTAGCAACCCAGAGGCAGTGAGAAGATACACCCAGGACAGGGTGCCAATCTGTCGCTGGGCAACTCGCTTACCCTCACACACACTATGTAGGGGCAATTTAGAGCAGCCATTTGACCTTAAATCCATGTTTTAGTTTTTGGATTGTGCATGCAGACACTACAATTAATCAAGTTTTTTAGAGCAGCCATTTTACCTTAAATCCAAATTTAAAAATTAAATTTTTGGATTGAGGATGGAAAGCCATGCAGACGCTTCAAAGAATCAAGTTTTTAATTTCCAGAAGGTTACAATGGTACCTGGTAACCCATAAACCCCTCTGCTGCATATAAACATGATGCCATTGGCGTGTACGGTAGTATCTTTTTTCTAATAATTAATAAAAAACATTTTAAAACTCCACAAATTGGGGAAGCTGCAATCCATCATATGAACAAAAGTATTGAGACACATTTCTTAACTGTTAAGTTTATTATTAAGTTTATTCAGTCACATGAGCAAATCTGACCACTTTGTTTTATCAACCCAGACTCACTGAGCAGATACACCCAGGACAGGGTGCCAGTCTGTCACTGGGCAACTCGCTCACTGTCACACACACTATGTAGGGGCAATTTAGAGCAGCCATTTGACCTTAAATCTATGTTTTAATTTTTGTATTGTGGATGGAAAGCCATGCAGACGCTTGGTTTTAGAAATAAAATCTGGTTATTATTTTTTTTAAACAAAATCCCAGGCAAGAAGCCAAAATCACAAGTAGCCTTTCTGTATTACTTTCAAGGTGTAAAAAGTAACTTTTACTACCTTAAAGCGATCATGTGTACCAGCTGTTGTACCAACTACGTCAGTACTGATGGAGATAATTGAGTCTGTATAATTATCTGCAGCCATCCGCATTAAGAAGCCGATAAAGACCAAGTTCCGTCTTCCTGTGTTTAACTGGACGGCGCTGAAGCCGAACCAGATCAACGGCACTGTTTTCAACGAGATCGACGATGAACGAGTGTTAGAGGTAACTAGAGATTACTTTTTCTATTTTAAATGATTGGATTTGTGACAAAATTGCTTTAGTAAATATTTTAATTGTATCCATCCATTATCTTCCGCTTTATCCTATGACTATTAGGGTCGTGGGGGGGAGGTTCCCCATGCCCATCCAGGGGAGAACGTTTCGGGCGCTGGGCAGATACACCCAGGACAGGGTGCCAATCTATCCCACACTCACACACACAGACACTATTCTATATGGGGCAATTTGGGGCATTCATTTGACCTTGAATCATGTTTTTGGACTGTGGGAGGAAACTGGAGACCCACACAGGGAACATGGAAACTCCACCCAAAGTGGAATTCAAACTAGGACTGACCTAGTGCTGAGAGGTGAACGTGCTAGGGATTCCCAGTTCAAATCCCAATCTGGGTGGAGTTTCCATGTTCTCTCCGTGTCCGCGTGGGTTTCCTCTGGGTTCTCCGGTTTCCTCCCACAGTCCAAAAACATGGATCATGGTCAATTGAATTCTCCAAATTGCCCCATATAGAGAGTGTCTGTGTGAGTAAGTGTGTGCCCAGCGATAGATTGGCGCCCTGTCCTGGGTGTATCTGCCCAGCGCCCAAAACGTTCTCCCCTGGATGGGCATGGGGAACCCCACATGATCCTAATAGAGGATCAAGTTCAAGTTCAAGTTATTTATTTATATAGCGCTTTTTACAACAGTACATTGTCACAAAGCAGCTTTACAAAATGAAAAGCCTTTAAACCCCAAAGAGCAAGCCGAAGCGACAGTGGCAAGAAAAAACTCCCTGTTATGATGTTATTCAAGGAAGAAACCTTGGGAGGACCAAGACTCAGTGGGGGACTCGTCCTCCTTTAGCGTCCAGGCAGCAACAACAGTGTAGGACCCTAATGTACAGATATTAAACAAATGGAAAAATTAACAACTGGAAAACTATATGTGAGTCCATTAGGGGGCGTCCTGCAGGACCGCCAGTGCAATTGTCCAAAGTGAAAGATAATGGATGGATGGATGGATGTATTGATTTATTTACCTTCATATAACTGTAAAGCCCCTAAAATCTCTTTTTCAAGGCAAACCTGGCCAATATAGCACACTGTCTCTAGTTCCAGCCCCAGGCGGCAGTCATCACTAGAACGCAGTGGTCGTGTTATAACTGAAAGTCGGCTCATTGTGTTTGTGTGGATTGGGTTCTGTGCAGGAGCTGGACCTGGAGAAGTTCGAGGAGCTCTTTAAGACCAAAGCTCAGGGTCCTGTGGTGGATCTCACCTGCACCAAGAGCAAAGCTTCTGTCAAATCCGTTAACAAAGTTCAGCTGCTGGATTCCAATCGCTGCAAGAACCTCGCCATCACATTGCGCAAGGCCAACAAAAGTACAGAGGAGATCTGCCGCGCCATCCAGACGTGAGTGATCACCCAGAATCCTCCTTGTTTTTACACTTATCAGCTCCACCCGTCATATAGATGCACACTGTGCTTCATCTGTTTCTCTCCCGACTTTGTTAATCTCTTTAATCCTGATTCTGACCACGTAGAGAACAGAGTAACAAAGTATTAAAGAGAGACTGATGGACTACGGTCTATAACCATAAAACTACAGAGTGCATCCATATGGCAGTAAAAACTGTTACAGTAAATTATTAATAAATTGGGCAGTGAATACATATCAAAAGCTCTAGCTAAAAAAAAAAAAAAAAAAAAAAAAAAAATATATATATATATACACACACACACACACATCCATTATCTTCCGCTTTATCCTCTATTAGGGTCGTGGTGGGGTTCCCCATGCCCATCCATCCACGTTTCGGGCGCTGGGCAGATACACCCAGGACAGGACACCAATCCATCGCTGGACACACACTCACTCACACAGACACAAACACACTCTATATGGGGCAATTTGGAGAACTCCATTGATCCATGTTTTTGGAGTGTGAGAGGAAACCGGAGAACCCGGAGGAAACCCAAACGGACATGGGGAGAACATGGAAATTCCACCCAGATTGGGATTCGAACCGGGAATCCCTAGCGCTGAGAGGAGAACATGCTATATATATATATATATATATATATATATATATATATATATATATATATATATATATATATATATATATATATATATATATATATATATATATATACTGTATATATATATATATATATGTGTGTGTGTGTGTGTGTGTGTGTGTGTGTGTGTGTGTGTATGTATATAAATGTGTGTGTGTGTGTGTATATGTATGTATGTATGTATGTATATATATATATATGTATATATATATATATATATATATATATATATATATATATATATATATATATATATATATATATAAAATTTGAGTCACTGATCTGAATGTTATTGTTGCAGGTTCGATCTGAAGGCGTTGCCAGTAGATTTCGTGGAGTGTCTGATGCGCTTCCTGCCAACCGAGGCTGAAGTTAAGCTCTTGCGTCAGTATGAACGGGAGCGACGGCCTTTGGAACAGCTGGCTGAGGAAGATCGCTTCATGCTCCTCTTCAGCAAAATCGAACGTCTCACACAGAGAATGAACATCATCACGTTCGTCGGTAATTTCAACGACAACATCAGCATGCTGACTCCGGTGAGGAAGCCTACTGTTGGTTCTTTTTCTTAAGTTTAATATCAGTCCACACTGGAAACTAGTTCTGTGCAGCTACGCTCAATCAAACGACAGAGAATCATGTCTTTATTAATAAATCTAGGTATTATATTTAATTTCATTGGCTCGTAGACGTTCTAAAATCCAGCCATGCTTCTATTCTTTGGGGAGCCAGTTTGGGGAAGCTCCATTTAGATATGGGTGGATGAGTAAGATGGAATAATTTGACTCTCCCTCACAGGGTTCTGACCTATTTATTTTGGGATGAACTAGAATAACGATTGAGCCAGGATTGCACGTCCAACATCAATGTCTCATCTCACATAATGCTTCAAAATGTTTTAGAAGGTCTTTACCATCCATCCATCCATTATCTTCCACTTCATTCTCTATTAGGGTCGCAGGGGGGTTCACCATGTCCATCCAGGGGAGAACGTTTCGGGCGCTGGGCAGATAGACCCAGGACAGGACAGCAGACACAGACACACACAAACACACTTATATGGGGCAATTTGGAGAATTCAATTGACATTGATCCATGTTTTTGGACTGTGGGAGGAAACCAGAGAACCCGGAGGAAACCCACGTGGACACGGGGAGAACATGGAAACTCCACCCAGATTGGGATTCGAACCGGGAATCCCTAGTGCTGAGAGGAGAACATGCTAACCACTAAGCCACCATGCCACCCATCTTTACTAACTATAGTTCCTCTTATATGTAATGGGGGCCAATTTAAAAATAAATGTAATAAATCCTGTAGGGGGCGGCACCAGCAGTTGTGGACCCCTGCGACCCTAGTAGAGGATCAAGTTAACTGGAGATGTCCCAATACTTTTCTATTATGTAGTAGTATGAGGAAGCCCTCTGTTCATCTGGAAAGCCACTGTTAACCCACAGCTGCAACAATAATATTGTTATTGATAGAAAATTCATTCATTCATTATCTCCCGCTTTATCCTCTATTAGGGTCGCGGTGGGGTTCCCCATGCCCATCCAGGGGAGAACGTCTCGGGCACTGGGCAGATACACCCAGGACAGGGCGCCATCGCTGCGCACACACTCACTCACACATGCACACTCTATATGGGGCAATTTTTGAGAAATCAATTGACTTTATCCATGTTTTTGGACTGTGGGAGGAAACCCGGAGAACCCGGAGGAAACCCACGCAGACATGGGGAGAACATGGAAACTCCACCCAGATGGGGATTCGAACCGGGAATCCCTAGCACTGAGAGGCGAACGTGTTAACCACTAAGCCACCGTGCCGCTTGATAGAAAATTATAAAGAAATCGAGTAGAAGATGAGATTAGATTCAAATTAAACCCTGAATAATTTTATATAAATGTAATTGTTTTTTTTAAGCAACTTAATGGCATTATTGCTGCATCAGCGTCTGTGAAGTCCTCCACAAAGCTGAGACAAATGCTTGAGGTAGGAGATTTTGTCCTGTACCTGAATGATACATTGCTTTTAAATGTTGTTTAATGATCGTTATGTTAAAAAAATTTAAAAGTTGCAAAAAATAGATAGATTTTTTATATTTAAGTAAAAAAAATTATTATTTCTTTTCGTACAGATCATTTTGGCTTTGGGAAACTATATGAACAGCAGTAAACGAGGCTCAGTCTACGGTTTTAAGCTGCAGAGTTTGGATCTGGTATGACGTCTACGATTATCAGAACGTCTGATTCTTGAGATTCAGTGTTTTTTATGCTTTAATGCCTGGATTTTTTTAAATAAAACTGGGTTTATTTTAGCTTCTGGACACCAAATCGACTGACCGCAAGATGACGTTACTTCACTACATCGCTCTGATAGTGAAGGAGAAATATCCCGAACTTTCCAACTTCTACAATGAGCTGCACTTTGTGGACAAAGCAGCAGCAGGCGAGTGTATAGTTCTTATATATACAGATTAGTGTACCGTATTTTCCGGACCATAAGGTGCACCGTATTATAAGGCGCAGTCTGAATTACGGGGTCTATTTCTGTATTTGTCCCACGTATAAGGCGCACCGTACTATAAGGCGCAGTCTGAATTACGGACTCTATTTCTGTACGGTACTTATTCTGTACGGCAGCGTATTATAAGGCACTCGCTAAAACATACGATCTACAAGAAAAGTAAAGGATGCAAAACGCTGATTTATTATTGAAGTTTATTCTACTACTTGACAAAACACATTATTTGAATCACTCTTCTCCCACAAATCCATCAAAGTCCTCGTCTTCTGTGTCTGAATTAAAAAGCTGGTTCTCTATCGAGCACTCCGGGTTCCCTCTCATCGATGTCCGAGTCCGTCTCGTCTCCGGGCGGCCGTTCGGCGACGATGCCGGCTTTCGCGAAAGCTCGGACGACGGTTACAGCAGAAACCTCAGCCCAGGCATCCACAATCCATTCACAGACGGTGGCGTAACTCGCCCCGCCGCCGCCTCCCGAGTTTTAGTAAACGTGTGTTCACCGTCTATCATCCATCGCTCCCACGCCGCCCGCGACTTTACTTTAAACGCCCCGTTTACACCAATGTCCAGCGGCCGGAGTTCTTTATTTAATCCTCCCGGAATGACGGCGAGCTCCCAATTAATTTTCTTCATTCGGCAATACTTTTATAGATTTTGGAGCTTTATATAGCGCTTTTTACAACAGTACATCGTCACAAAGTAGCTTTACAGAATGAAAAGCCTTTAAACCCCCAAAGAGCAAGCCGAAGCGACAGTGGCAAGAAAAAACTCCCTTTTATGTTGTTATTTAAGGAAGAAACCTTGGGAGGACCAAGACTCAGTGGGGGACTCGTCCTCCTTGAGCGGCCAGGCAGCAACAACAATGTAGGACACTAATGTCCAGATATTAAACAAATGGAAAAACTAACAACTGGAAAACGATATGTGAGTCCATTAGGGGGCGTCCTGCAGGACCGCCAGTCCAATTGATATTCAGGTTCCATCCAGTATTCGTCGGCAGAGCCATGGATGAAGATCTCCAGGAAGCCGGGGGCACCTCAAAAGAAACAGACAAGGAAGGCAGTTAGAGCTAATAATAAAGCACGGCATTTAATTAATAAGTAATTGATTGACACGGTGCAGCGTCCGATTTCAGGGAAAATTTTAGGCTTTTAGGTGCGCCTTATAGTCCGGAAAATACGGTACTGTAATAATTAATAATAATAATTAATAATAATAATAATAATAATAATAATAATAATAATAATAATTAGGGGTGTCTTCAACTAAGGATTTTCATAGTCGAATCTGATTCGTCAGATTTTCCCTATAGTCGACTGATAGTCAAATCAGTTAAAATTTCACCAGAAGATGGCGCTATAAGCATAGTTTTTATATTTTACTTGTTTTTCTAACAAGTAACCTTTTTTGTTTTGTTTTTCTTTTTTCTTTTTTATTTCTAGAAATTGAATGATTTTATTTGACAAAAGGCTATATATATAACGAAAACAAAGACATTTCATGTAAAAACTAATGCTTAGCAGCAGCCATGGGCGCCCCCATGTGGTCAAAATGGTACATTCGACTATGAGGTTCATAGTCGACTACGGTTCTCCGAATCGAATCGTCGAATCAGCGAATATTGCAGCTCACCCCTAGTACTAATTATTAATAATAATAATAATAATAATAATAATTAATAATAATAATAATAATAATAATAATAATAATAATAAATAATAATAATAATAATTAATAATAATAATAATAATAATAATAATAATAATAATAATAATAATAATAACTGTGAGCTGTATGCTCAGCATGGTCCATGCTTTTTAACGTGATTCTGTAATATTGTTGTAGTCTCTTTGGAGAATGTGTTGCTGGATGTGAAGGAACTGGGGAAAGGCATGGAGCTGATCAGGAGGGAGTGCAGTCTGCATGACCACGCCGTGCTTAAGGACTTTCTGCAGAACAGTGACCCGCAGCTGGACAAACTGCAGAAGGACGCCAAGATGGCAGAGGTGACGCAGAGTCCACCGATTTACCCCAAGAACCGGGTTTCACAATCAAACTGATGAGCCAGAAGAAACAGATGGGGTCTGAGAGAGTGAGGGACTAAGCCGGAGTCAGAGCGGGGGGTATATACAAGTTAGAGACAAGGAGAGGGGTTGAGTTTGAGGGTGAGAGAGTGAGAGGGTGGGATGTTCTACTGACTTGTGATGTTCCACTGACTCGTGATGTTCTACTGACATATGATGTTCTACTGATTTGTGATGTTCTGCTGACTTGTGGTGTTCCACTGACTCGTGATGTTTTACTGACTTGTGATGTTCTACTGACTTGTGATGTTCTGTTAACTTGTGGTGTTCCACTGACTCGTGATGTTTTACTGACTTGTGATGTTCTACTGACTTGTGATGTTCTACTGACTTGTGATGTTCTGCTGACTTGTGATGTTCCACTGACTCGTGATGTTTTACTGACTCGTGATGTTCAACTGACTTGTGATGTTCTACTGACTTGTGATGTTCTACTGACTTGTGATGTTCTGCTGATTTGTGATGTTCTACTGATTTGTGATATTCTACTGACTTGTGATGTTCCATTGACTCGTGATGTTTTACTGACTTGTGATGTTCTACTGACTTGTGATGTTCTGTTAACTTGTGGTGTTCCACTGACTCGTGATGTTTTACTGACTTGTGATGTTCTACTGACTTGTGATGTTCTGTTAACTTGTGGTGTTCCACTGACTCGTGATGTTTTACTGACTTGTGATGTTCTACTGACTTGTGATGTTCTACTGACTTGTGATGTTCTGCTGACTTGTGATGTTCCACTGACTCGTGATGTTTTACTGACTCGTGATGTTCAACTGACTTGTGATATCCTGCTGACTTGTGATGTTCTACTGACTTGTGATATCCTGCTGATTTGTGATGTTCTACTGATTTGTGATATTCTACTGACTTGTGATGTTCCATTGACTCGTGATGTTTTACTGACTTGTGATGTTCTACTGACTTGTGATGTTCTGCTAACTTGTGGTGTTCCACTGACTCGTGATGTTTTACTGACTTGTGATGTTCTACTGACTTGTGATGTTCTGCTGACTTGTGATGTTCTGCTGACTTGTGATGTTCCACTGACTCGTGATGTTTTACTGACTCGTGATGTTCAACTGACTTGTGATATCCTGCTGACTTGTGATGTTCTACTGACTTGTGATATCCTGCTGATTTGTGATGTTCTACTGATTTGTGATATTCTACTGACTTGTGATGTTCCATTGACTCGTGATGTTTTACTGACTTGTGATGTTCTACTGACTTGTGATGTTCCGCTGACTTGTGATGTTCCATTGACTCGTGATGTTTTACTGACTTGTGATGTTCTACTGACTTGTGATGTTCTACTGACTTGTGATGTTCTGCTGACTTGTGATGTTCCACTGACTCGTGATGTTTTACTGACTCGTGATGTTCAACTGATTTGTGATATCCTGCTGACTTGTGATGTTCTACTGACTTGTGATATCCTGCTGATTTGTGATGTTCTACTGATTTGTGATGTTCTACTGACTTGTGGTGTTCCACTGACTCGTGATGTTTTACTGACTTGTGATGTTCTACTGACTTGTGATGTTCTGCTGACTCGTGACGTTCTACTGACATATGATGTTCTACTGATTTGTGATGTTCTACTGACATATGATGTTCTACTGATTTGTGATGTTCTGCTGACTTGTGACATTCTACTGACTTGTGATGTTCCATTGACTCGTGATGTTTTACTGACTTGTGATGTTCTGCTGACTCGTGATGTTCTACTGACATATGGTGTTCTACTGATTTGTGATGTTCTACTGATTTGTGATGTTCTGCTGACTTGTGACATTCTACTGACTTGTGACATTCTACTGACTTGTGATGTTCTACTGACTTGTGATGTTCTACTGACTTGTGACATTCTACTGACTTGTGATGTTCTACTGACTCATGATGTTATACTGACATATGATGTTCTACTGATTTGTGATGTTCTACTGACTTGTGATGTTCTACTGACTCGTGATGTTCTACTGACTCATGATGTTCCGCTGACTTGTGGTGTTCCACTGACTTGTGATGTTCCACTGACTTGTGATGTCCTACTGACTTGTGATGTTTTACTGACTTGTGATGTTCTACTGACTTGTGATGTTCTACTGACTTGTGATGTTCTACTGACTTGTGGTGTTCCACTGACTTGTGATGTTTCACTGACTTGTGATGTCCTACTGACTTATGATGTTCTACTGATTTGTGATGTTCTACTGACTTGTGATGTTCTGCTGACTTGTGATGTTCTACTGACTTGTGGTGTTCTACTGATTTCTGATGTTCTACTGACATGTGGTGTTCCACAGACTTGTGGTGTTCTACTGACTCATGATGTTCCACTGACTTGTGATGTTCTGCTGACTTGTGATGTTCTACTGATTTGTGATGTTCTACTGACTTGTGATGTTCCGCTGACTTGTGGTGTTCCACTGACTTGTGATGTTTCCCTGACTTGTGATGTCCTACTGACTTATGATGTTCTACTGATTTGTGATGTTCTACTGACTTGTGATGTTCTGCTGACTTGTGATGTACTACTGACTTGTGGTGTTCTACTGACTTGTGATGTTCTACTGATTTGTGATGTTCTACTGATTTGTGATGTTCTACTGACTTGTGATGTTCCACTGACTTGTGATGTTCTGCTGATTTGTGCTGTTTTACTGACTCGTGATGTTCAAATGACTTGTGATGTTCTACTGACATATGATGTTCTACTGATTTGTGATGTTCTGCTGACTTGTGACATTCTACTGACTCGTGATGTTCATCTGACTTGTGATGTTCTATTGACTTGTGATGTTCTGATGACTCGTGATGTTCCACTGACTTGTGATGTTCTACTGGCTTGTGATGTTCAACTGACTTTCATTCATTCATTATCTCCCGCTTTATCCTCTATTAGGGTCGCGGTGGGGTTCCCCATGCCCATCCAGGGGAGAACATCTCGGGCGCTGGGCAGATAGACCCAGGACAGGGCACCAATCCATCGCTGGGCAACTGACTTGTGATGTTCTATTGACTTGTGATGTTTTGCTGACTCGTGATGTTCCTGCTGACTCGTGATGTTTTACTGACTCGTGATGTTCCTCTGACTTGTGATGTTCCACTGACTTGTGATGTTCTACTGACTTGTGATGTTCCACTGACTTGTGATGTTCCACTGACTCGTGATGTTCCACTGACTTGTGATGTTCTACTGACTTGTGATGTTCTACTGATTTGTGATGTCCTACTGACTTATGATGTCCTACTGACTTATGATGTTCCACTGACTTGTGATGTTCTACTGACTTGTGATGTTCTACTGACTTGTGATGTTCCACTGACTTGTGATGTTCTACTGACTCATGATGTTCTCATCTGTAAGTCTCTTTGGATAAAAGATCTGCTAAATGACTAAATGTAAATGATTCTTTATAATAAGCTTCATGAACAAGCTAAAGCTTTCACGCTGGACTTCTGAACCGGTCATTATTATAGAGCCTTCAGCATTAATGTCCAGCAGATCCAAGAGGTCACTCATCTGCTGCAGGGAACCGAGGTTTTAAGACTTGTTTTCTCTTGTTGCTCATGCAGGAGGCCTTTAACGCCGTGGTGATGTACTTTGGAGAGAGTCCTAAAACTACACCTCCTTCTGTCTTCTTCCCGGTCTTCGTTCGCTTTGTCAAGGCTTACAAGGTACCAGCTTTACGTCTCTCGCAGTGTCTGATTCAGAGTGGAGATGAGGATTCCAGATTTCTGTAGACAGAGCGTCATCCCAGCCAAGTTCTAGAAGTACAGGCCTTATATCACAAAGTCATTTTGGTCCAACACTGTAGAACCTCGTGGCACGGTGGCTTAGTGGTTAGCATGTTCTCCTCTCAGCACTAGGGATTACCGGTTCGATCCCCATCTGGGTGGAGTTTCCATGTTCTCCCCGTGTCCGCGTGGGTTTCCTCCGGGTTCTCCGGTTTCCTCCCACAGTCCAAAAACATGGAACAAGTCAATTGAATTCTCCAAATTGCCCCATATAGAGTGTGTCTGTGTGAGTGAGTGAGTGTGTGTCCAGCAATAGATTGGTGTCCAGTCCAGGGTAGATTGGTTTGGCCCAGCGCCTGAAACGTTCTCCCCTGGATGTGCATAAGGAACCCCCTTGTGATCCTAGTAGAGGATAAAGTGGAGGATAATGGATGGATGGATTCCAGGTTCGAATCCCAATCCGGGTGGAGTTTCCATGTTCTCCCCGTATCCGTGTGGGTTTCCTCCGGGTTCTCCGGTTGGAAAAACATGGATCAAGTCAGAGTTCTCGAAATTGCCCAATCTGGGTGTGGTGTGAGTGAGTGAGTGTGTGTCCAGCAATAGATTGGTGTCCAGTCCTGGGTGTATCTGCCCAGTGCCCGAAACGTTCTCCCCTGGATGGGCATAAGGAACCCCCCTGTGATCCTAGTAGAGGATAAAGTGGAGGATAATGGATGGATTTCCTCGAATCCCAATCTGGGGGTTCTCCCCCGGTTGTGGGTTTCCTCTCCCCTCCCACAGTCCAAAAACATGGATCAAGTCATTTGAGTTCTCCAAATTGCCCCATATAGAGTGTGTCTGTGTGAGTGAGTGTGTGCCCAGTGATAAATTGGCGTCCTGTCCTGGGTGTATCTGCCCAGCGCCCGAAACGTTCTCCCCTGGATGGGCATGGGGAACCCCCCCCCCCCCCCACGGCCCTAATAGAGGATAAAGCGGAAGATAATGGATGGATGGAATGATTTATTAGTTCTGTTTTCAGTATTATAAAACTAAACTCATGTATTTTGGAGAACAAATTAATTGGATTTCCTCACCTCGTTTTAATTTATTTAATCAATCCCGATTTAGTACTCGACAGATTGTTTGCGGACGGATTAGCAATGAAAACGGAGGTTCCGCTGTGCAATAATGAACATCTGAAAAAGTAATAAGCAGTTGCAGTTCATAGCAACATCATAAAAACATAAAAAAAAACAGGTTTAGTAAAGAAAATACAGTTTTTGGTAAGAAAAGGCTTAAGCCGTTAAAAAGCATGTTTTCAGCAACGGGACAGACGAATCGAGACGGAAAAACAGGAAAAAGCAGCTGTGCTGCTCCGAGTTGTGTTTAGGCTGGACCCGCACCGTCTGCGCTGACCCGGACACACATTTATACACACGCCTGTTCCTCACATTGTCTTTTCCTGGGATTTATGGGGGCTGCATGAGGAAATGGGCAGCCTTTAGGTGATTTGTGTTTGTATCTGTCTTTGTGTTTGGCCACGTTCAGATCCTCTTTCATAAATGTTGTGTGTCAATTAGAGGTGTGTGTGTGTGTGTGTGTGTGTGTGTGTGTGTGTGTGTGTGTGTGTAGGATGCAGTTGAGGAAAATGAACAGCGAAAAAAGCAGGAGGAAGCCATGAGGGAGAAACTGCTTGCTCAGGAGGCCAAACAGCACGACCCCAAGGTACCGCAACCAGCCGCCGAGACAACGGTGTCCTCAAATCTTCCTTCATACTTCATTAAAGGATTAAACTTAATATATTCAATAATCATACACAATGTTAACATTTATAAGAGACATAAGACTTCCCAGGGCATTAGTGTCTTTGTGGTTTGCATGTTCTCCTCTCAGCGCACTAGGGATTCCCGGTTCGAATCCCAATCTGGGTGGAGTTTCCATGTTCTCCCCGTATCCGCTTGGGTTTCCTCCGGGTTCTCCGGTTTCCTCCCACAGTCCAAAAACAAGGATCAAGTCAATTGAATTCTCCAAATTGCCCCATATAGAGTGTGTCTGTGTGAGTGAGTGTGTGCCCAGCGATGGATTGGCTCCCTGTCCTGGGTGTATCTGCCCAGCGCCCGAGACTAGGCACTAGGGATTCCCGGTTCGAATCCCAATCTGGGTGCAGTTTCCATGTTCTCCCCGTGTCTGCGTGGGTTTCCTCCGGGTTCTCCGGTTTCCTCCCACAGTCCAAAAACAAGGATCAAGTCAATTGAATTCTCCAAATTGCCCCATATAGAGTGTGTCTGTGTGAGTGAGTGTGTGTCCAGCGATGGATTGGTGTCCTGTCCTGGGTGTATCTGTCCAGCGCCCGAGACGTTCTCCCCTGGATGGGCATGGGGAACCCCCCCCCCGCGACCCTAATATAGGATAAAGCGGAAGATAATGAATACTTCCCTTATTGTCCATGTTCTCAGTTTTACTTTCTGTAAAGGTGGACTTTGTGTGTTTGTGTTCTACAGTACATACCGTGTACTTCACTCTGTTCTAATGGTCAGAACCCCAATAGTACCCCCACAGAGCAGGGGTTATTTGGTTGGTGCATTAGTCCTATCCCAGCAGTGTCACTGAGGTGGAGAAATGAAACTCCAGCAGCACTGCTGCACTAAAACCCCCTCACCACATCAGTGTCACTGCAGAACCGACAATAAACAATCCACCACCCAAATGATACCTGTTCTGTGATGCTCCTGACCAACAGAGAACAGAGAACCAACGGGACACAGATGGACTACAGTCTGTAATTGTAAAACTACAAAGTCTATCTATATGGCAAGTGGAGGAAATAGAGAATGGAGCAAGAAGGGGCGTGGCCTAACTTTGGACTGGTGCTTGTAGCACTATATTTATAAACTTGTTCAGCTGTGCTTTGATTTTGAATGAAAACGAGGTTTATACTTGAGTTTACTGAGAAATTGAAACAATGTGGACGTTCTTATCTGCGAGAGCCACTTCTAGGGTCTCACTGCCATCTGGTGGTGGAGCAGGGAGTGCAGTGCTTTTTGCCCGATTGACAAAAATTGGTAGGCAGCGTTCAGCTCTTTAAAACTATGTGTTTTATATTTTATACATGGTTTAAAAACATCTAATAATTTAATAATGTATATCTTTAAAAAATGGACGGCATGGTGGCTTAGTGGTTAGCACGTTCGCCTCTCAGCGCTAGGGATTCCCGGTTCGAATCCCAATCTGGGTGGAGTTTCCATGTTCTCTCTGTGTCTGCGTGGGTTTCCTCCGGGTTCTCCGGTTTCCTCCTACAGTCCAAAAACATGGATCATGTCAATTGAGTTCTCCAAATTGCCCCATATAGAGTGTGTCTGTGTGAGAGAATGTGTGTCCAGCGATAGATCTCTATTTCCTCCACTTATCATATAGATGGACTTTGTAGTTTTACAATTACAGACTGTAGTCCATCTGTGTTCTGTTGGTTCTCTGTTCTCTGTTGGTCAGGAGCATCACAGAACAGGTATCATTTGGGTGGTGGATTGTTTATTGTCAGTTCTGCAGTGACACTGATGTGGTGAGGGGGTTTTAGTGCAGCAGTGCTGCTGGAGTTTCATTTCTCCACCTCAGTGACACTGCTGGGATAGGAATAATGCACCCACCCAATAACCCCTGCTCTGTGGTGCTACTATTGGGGTTCTGACCATTTAGAACAGAGTAAAGGGGACGTACACAGTATGTACTGTAGAACACAAACACACAAAGTCCATCTTTACAGAAAGTAAAACTGAGAACATGGAGATTGGCCCCTGTCCTGGGTGTATCTGCCCAGCGCCCGAGACGTTCTCCCCTGGATGGACATGGGGAACCCCCCCGCGACCCAAATATAGGATAAAGCGGAAGATAATGAATGAATAAAAAAAATGGACGGCACGGTGGCTTAGTGGTTAGCACGTTTTCCACTCAGCACTAGTGATTCCCGGTTCCAATCCCAATCTGGGTGGAGTTTCCATGTTCTCCCCGTGTCCACGTGGGTTGTCTCCGTGTTTTCCGGTTTCCTCCCACAGTCCAAAAACATGGATCGAGTCAATTGCACCTAAAAGCCTAAAATTTTCCCAGAAATCAGACGTGCGCCTTATAATCCGGTGCGCCTTATACGTGTACTGAGTTCCAAATTCTATAAAAGTATTGTTGTGCGAGCGGGTGGTTTTTTCCACACATCGCCGCCCTGCTGGTCTGTGACTCCATGCGCGCTCATCTCACAGAAAAGCCGAGTGAAGAAAATTAATCCGGAGCTCGCCGTCATTCCGGGAGGATTAAATAAAGAACTGCGACCGCTGGACATTGGCGTAAACGGGGCGTTTAAAGTAAAGTTGCGGGCGGCGTGGGAGCGATGGATGATAGACGGTGAACACACGTTTACTAAAACTCGGGAGGCGGCGGCAGGGCGAGTTACACCACCGTCTGTGAATGGATTGTGGATGTCTGGGCTGAGGGTTCTGCTGTAACCGTCGTCCGAGCTTTCACGAAAGCCGGCATCGTCGCCGAACGGCCGCCCGGAGACGAGACGGACTCGGACATCGATGAGAGGAGAACCCGGAGTGCTCGATAGAGAACCAGCTTTTTAATTCAGACACAGAAGACGAGGACGCTGATGGATTTGTGGGAGAAGAGGGATTCAAATAATGTGTGTTTTATCAAGTAGTAGAATAAACTTCAATTATAAATCAGCGTTTTGCATCCTTTACTTTTCTTGTAGATCGTATGTTTTAGCGAGTGCCTTATAATACAGAGCCGTACAGAATAAGTACCGTACAGAAATAGAGTCCGTAATTCAGACTGCGCCTTATAGTACGGTGCGCCTTATACGTGGGACAAATACAGAAATAGACCCCGTAATTCAGACTGCGCCTTATGGTCCGGAAAATACGGTACTTTAAACTTTGTATCTGGTTTGTTGAATGTTTGTTAAATGTTTTTGTTTAAGGTGCAGGCTCAGAAGAAACGGCATCAGCAGCATGAGCTCATCGCCGAGCTGAGACGGCGACAGGCCAAAGACCACCGACCCGTCTACGAGGGCAAGGACGGCGCCATCGAGGACATCATCACAGGTGGGACAACCCGAACTCAGTCTACCTCGGCACACAGCCCCCGCACGGGCATCTCGGTGGTCGTGCTCTGCTCTTCACAGCGGCAGGGCACCATCTGTTACGTTACCCAGCGTCCCCTGCAGCCGTCGGCTCGCCTGCTGCACTGATGCACCGCGACGCCGTTAGTCTCCGCCATAGAGATTGGGTTTAGGGAACATCAGGGGGGTCAGGCTGGTCTTTAATCTCCTCTCCTGTCACTGTGGTCGCCAGAGAAGAATTAATTTCCTAATCCATTTAATTAATTTCCTATTTTGTCTGTTTATATTTTGCAATAATAATAATAATAATAATAATAATAATAATATCTTTTATATTAAGTTACTAAAACGCTGACTTTAGGCTTAACTAAGCTCCTTTAATATTGAGCACTTTATTCGGACCACCTGTACATTGAACCGACTGCTGAACATTGCTGCTGTAGCCCATCTGCCTCAAGAGTCAGCACAGTGCCGCTGGCCGTTGTAGCTAACTCTGGCAAATACTGGACGCTGCCACCTGCTGGATTAATTTGCACCTTTTTTAATCGCGAGACTGTAACACAAATCCCTGACGATCAGCAGTTTGTAAAATATTCATTCAGCCCGTATGGCACCAACAGTCATGCTACAGTCGCGTGGCAGCTCACAGGACCACTCGGATGTCCTGCATGCCACATGATTGGTTAATCGGATGATGACATGGTGATCCTAATGAAGTGCGCTGTAAGTGTATAAAGCTAATAATGTTCCTCAAACGTAAGTCTCCGGGTTCTCCGGTTTCCTCCCACAGTCCAAAAACATGGATCAAGTCAATTGAATTCTCCAAATTGCCCCATATAGAGTGTGTCTGTGTGAGTGAGTGTGTGCCCAGTGATAGATTGGCGTCCTGTCCTGGGTGTATCTGCCCAGCACCCGAAACGTTCTCCCCTGGATGGGCATGGGGAACACCCCCCCGCGACCCTAATAGAGGATAAAGTGGAAGATAATGGATGGATGGATAAAACTATATCACGTCCTCAGAAGACAACTACTCTAACACTAGGAATTATTCCATCCATCCATCCATCCATTATCTCCCGCTTCATCCTCTATTAGGGATGCGGGGGGGTTCCCCATGCCCATCCAGGGGAGAACGTTTCGGGCGCTGGGCAGATACACCCAGGACAGGACGCCAATCCATCACTGGGCACACACTCTTCTCATACAGACACACTCTATATGGGGCAATTTGGAGAACTCGATCGATGTTTTTGGACTGTGGGAGGAAACCGGAGAACCCGGAGGAAACCCACGCGGACACGGGGAGAACATGGAAACTCCAACCAGATGGGGATTCGAACCGGGAATCCCTAGTGCTGAGAGGGGAACATGCTAACCACTAAGCCACCGTGCCCACTAGGAATTATTATAATAATTATTATAATCAGGTCTTATTGAGTGAAGCACTTCTCATGTTAAATACATTATGATGTCACAGTGGGTAGTTTAGTTGAATAAATCTCAGTACCCCCCCCCCCCCCCCATGGACTGAGATTTATTAGACATCTTATTAATTTTTTTGGAGTTTTTGCATTTATTTAAAGATTTATTTCAAAAAGCCAATCAGGTGTCATCAGCTGTAACCATGTCTCTCTGCCCTCCCTCCTTCAGCGCTGAAGAGTGTCCCGTTCACGGCGCGCACAGCCAAGCGGGGCTCGCGCTTCTTCTGTGACACCAACCTGTATGATGAGTCCAACTGCTAGCCCCTCCTAACTCCCCTCCAAAGTCTAGCCCTAATCCTCCAGGTTGTTCAGTTCCTTTTTATGCATCCTTCCTAAACCCTTGCATACCATGGAGAACATGCATGATGCTCCTGCTCCTCCACAGTGAGCACTCCTGTAC
This sequence comes from Corydoras sp. C115, assembly GCA_019802505.1. Taxonomy (NCBI): domain Eukaryota; kingdom Metazoa; phylum Chordata; class Actinopteri; order Siluriformes; family Callichthyidae; genus Corydoras; species Corydoras sp. C115. Next base: position 124,666 of record JAFMOC010000589.1, on the reverse strand, counting down.
TAACCTGGGTCATGGGCTCATGGGGTCCTGGGAACTGAGTTTATATCCTCTCCCTGGTTTTAAGTTTCAGGCGTTTCCTCCATATATTTTAATCTGAATGTCGACTCGCTGCATGTCTTTAGTAAACATCTGGATGTCGGTGGCATTGGCCCAACATCTGGATGAACATTTTTTTCAGGATTATCTGAATCTAATCTGGGTCTGTTTATTTATCTGGTTCCTTTTGTACATTATTCACACTTTTTCTGTCGGGACGTTGGCATATAGACCACAGCTCTGTATCCACTCATCCATCTATTAGGGTCGTGGGGGGGGTTCCCCATGCCCATCCAGGGGAGAACGTTTGGGGCGCTGGGCAGATACACCCAGGACAGGACGCCAATCCATCGCTGGGCACATACTCACTCACACACACACTCTATATGGGGCAATTTGGAGAACTCAATTGACCTTGACGCATGTTTTTGGACTGTGGGAGGAAACCGGAGAACCCGGAGGAAACCCATGCAGACACGGGGAGAACATGGAAACTCCACCCAGATTGGGAATCCCTAGTGCTGAGAGGAGAACGTGCTAAACACTAAGCTACCATGTTTTTGGACTGTGGGAGGAAACTGGAGAACCCAGAGGAAACCCATGCAGACACGGGGAGAACATGGAAACTCCACCCAGATGGGGATTCCAACCAGGAATCCCTAATGCTTAGAGGAGAACATGCTAACCACTAAGCCATCATGTTTTTGGACTGTGGGAGGAAACCGGAGAACCCAGAGGAAACCCATGCAGACACGGGGAGAACATGGAAACTCCACCCAAATTGGGATTCCAACCGGGAACATGCAAACCACTAAACCATGGTTTTTGGACTGTGGGAGGAAACCGGAGAACCCGGAGGAAACCCACGCGGACACGGGGAGAACATGGAAACTCCACCCAGATTGGAATTCCAACCGGGAATCCCTAGTGCTGAGAGGAGAACATGCTAACCACTAAGCCACCATGTTTTTGGACTGTGGGAGGAAACCAGAGAACCCACATGGACACGGGGAGAACATGGCAACTCCACCCAGATTGGGATTCCAACCGGGAATCCCTAACGCTTAGAGGAGAACATGCCAACCACTAAGCCACCCTACCGCCCCAGCTCTGTATCCAGCTTTTACAATTCTTCTGAACACGAACTGGAAATGTATCAAATTCTCAGAAATAGTTGAAAGTCTGGTCATGCACTCATTCCGTATGTTCCGTTGAATCCTATATCAGGGTCGAGAGCCCGTCCATGTGCCACGTCCCAAATAACCGGCATGTTGTCACCTGTTTCACAGCTGGGACGGTTTCACGTCCTCTTCCGTGCTGACGTCAGTTCCTCTTTTTCCTCATTGCTAACCGTTTCTTCGTCGTTTCCAACAGAGCAGAGGATTGAGCTGAGTAGATATGAACCTCTACTAAGTGGAGGGTAAGATGGGATTCGGTCGTTAAGCTTTCGCAGCAGAATTGCTTTGCAGCTTTTGGCATTTAAACGTAAAATCCATGTTTAAGTGCTTGTGTTGCCTTGTCCACGGCTGAACGTTAGCCTTTATACTGCTATTATTTGCTAAAAGGAAACTTTGGGCTCCATTTGCCTTTAGTTTAAATGTAGATTTCCGCAGGACTCAGAATCTAGTATTAAAGTATTAAGTTAAAATGCATCAATACTAGAGGTGAGCTGCAATATTCGCTGATTCGACGATTCGATTCGGAGAACCGTAGTCGACTATGAACCTCATAGTCGAATGTACCATTTTGACCACATGGGGGTGCCCATGGCTGCTGCTAAGCATTAATTTTTACATGAAATGTCTTTATTTTCGTTATATATATAGCCTTTTGTCAAATAAAATCATCCTAATTTCTAGAAAAACAAAAAGAAAAAAGAAAAACAAAAAAAAAGGTTTTCTTTTGTTAGAAAAACAAGTAAAATATAAAAAATATATATATTTTTAAAAACTACGCCCTTAGCGCCATCTTGTGGTGAAATTTTAACTGATTCGACTATCAATCGACTATAGGGAAAATCTGCCGAATCAGATTCGACTATGAAAATCTTTAGTTGAATACAGCCCTAATCAATATATGCAATATATGTCCCAGTGATGGATTGGCGCCCTGTCCTGGGTGTATCTGCCCAGCGCCCGAAACGTTCTCCCCTGAATGGGCATGGGGAACCCCCACCGCGACCCTAATAGAGGATAAAGCGGGAGATAATGAATGAATGAATATGCAATATATGTAGTTAAACAGTGTAATGCTGTTGGGTGATCATGATGAGATAAACCTCTTGTTTTGTTTACTGGGTGGTTTGGAAAATGTCCATCCATCCATTATGGGCGCTGGGCAGATAGACCCAGGACAGGGCGCCAATCCATCGCTGGGCACACACTCACTCACACAGACACACTCTATATGGGGCAATTTGGAGAACTCAATTGATTTGATCCATGTTTTTGGACTGTGGGAGGAAACCGGAGAACCCGAGGTAACCCACGCGGACGCGGGGAGAACATGGAAACTCCACCCAGATGGGGATTCGAACCGGGAATCCCTAGTGCTGAGAGGAGAACATGCTAACCACTAAGCCACCGAGCCGCCGGTTTGTAAAATGTACAAATTAAAAACACAGATGCGTCTGTTTGGCTGTAAACAGCTGCAACACAGTTATAAAGATGAGAATGAATCCTTTTCTTTCATCCTAATTAGTGATTTAGCAGACTTTAGTGTTAATTAAATGATGAGACTCTGGTTTACTGAGATGATTTTAGGTTAAATTTAGGTTAAAGTCTATACCAGAGGTACTTTTAAGTATACATTAATGACATGGGCATAATGATAATTTATGAATTATTAATAATTTTTTATTTATTCATTAACATTAGAAGTTGGAACACTAAATATTTGTGTTACCTGAATGGAAGGAAGGAACGAGTTTAATATAGTTTTTAATATTGTTTTTTAAAGATAAATAAACAATAGGTTTAGTCAATTATGATGACATAAGAATGAAAGCTGGTGAAACGTTTGCCCCATAAAATTACATTGTTCAGCAGGTTTTGTGGTTTTTACTCCAATCTGTGTTTATTTAGCAAAAATCAGACCCAAAACACAAAGTACAATTCTGCCCAAATATGAAAATATGTTTAAAATATGACATTTCTGTTAATGATCCATGCCTTAGCATCTGGAGGTGGATTAATACATTCATTCTGAATTTATTTAAAAACTAAAAAAAAGTAAGCTAAGCTCCTCATCGCCGCCGTGTCCCTGCTGCACGGAACGCTAACCTGCATGTTGTTCGTCTCTCTCTGCTGCTGCATGCAAAACACCACGAGTTCAAGTTCTGATGACGACTTCCAACAAGTATTTGGATATTTTCTTAGGGAAATATAAATAAATATGTTTATCACTCAATGTATATATGTATGTATGTACGTGTGTATGTATATATGTGTGTGGGTATGTATGTACAGTATATATATGTGTGTAGGTACAGTGTGTATGTATGTATTATGTATGTATGTATGTATGTAATCAATCAATACAAGTTCAAGTTCTGATGAGGACTACCAACGGAGTATTTGGATATTTTCTTAGGGAAATATAAATAAATATGTATATCACTCAATGTCATATATATATATATATATATATATATATATATATATATATATATATATATATATATGCACATACGTATATATACATACATAATATACATATATACATACATACATACACACACACACACACACATATACATACTGTACATACACACATATATACATACACATACACTCAAATATATACATACATACATATATATGTGTGTGAATGTATGTATGTATGTATATATATATATATGTGTGTGTGTGCATGTATGTATGTGTATATGTATGTATATATGTATATGTAATCAATCAACAACAATAATAATATCCAACACCTATTAGAAGTCTCATCAGACCTCGTTGATCATCTGATTCTGTATAGTGTGTGTCTGTGTACGTATGTATGTGTGTCGGTATGTATGTATGTATATAATGTATGTGTGTGTGTATATATATATATATATATATATATATGTGCATGTATATATTTGTGCATGTATGTATGTGTGTGTGTGTATGTATGTATATGTAATCAATCGACAACAACAATAATATCCAAAACCTATTAGAAGTCTCATCAGACCTTGTTGATCATCTGATTCTGTTGCAGGAATGTTTGTTTTTAAAGATCTTAATTATTAATCAATTTGTGTGTTATCTGTCGTCATGATGCTAAAATTTCTCCAAATTGCCCCATATAGAGTGTGTGTGTGTGAGTGAGTGTGTGCTCAGCGATAGATTAGCACCCTGTCCTGGGTGTATCTGCACCCTAATAGAGGACCCTAATAGAGGATAAAGCGGAATATGATGGATGGATATATACAAAAACGTACAATAAGTGCAGTAAAATTACACTAAAAGTACTAAAAAATACACAATAAATTAAAGTGACATGTGTACAGAATAAATATCTGTTCATTTAAAAAAAAAAAAAAAATTATATAGTGCACTGTGTGGCAGATGGTCGAATAATATAATAATAAGCACATTTGAATAATTATCCTGATTAAATTTAAAGTTGTTTT
>JAFMOC010000589.1:90000-110000 GCA_019802505.1 Corydoras sp. C115 | reverse complement strand
TGGGCAGATACACCCAGGACAGGACGCCAATCTATCGCTGGGCACACACTCACTCACACAAACACACTCTATATGGGGAAATTTGGAAAATTCAATTGACCTTGATCCATGTTTTTGGACTGGGAGGAAACCAGAGAACCCGGAGGAAACCCACACGGACATGGGGAGAACATGGAAACTCCACCCAGATTGGGACTCGAACCGGGAATCCCTAGCGCTGAGAGGAGGACATGCTAACCACTAAACTAAATAATATATATATATATTGCCACCCTTGATCTTATTTGAGAAATGCAGTGTGTATTATTGTGAATAAATCACAGGAATGTGTAACACAGGTGTGACCTCATGTCATGCGTGACACCACTTTATGTGATTTATACACAATAATACACACTGCAGTTCTCAAATACGAACAAGGGTGGCAAAAAATTTGGCCACGACTATTAGAACCATAAACACAGAGGCACGTACTTCCAGAAGAATCTCTTGAATCCACAGCAGAAGCGGTGAGCTCACAGCGGTAACCATGCCAGCCCGAGGAACATCTGCCAAAGCGTGCAAAATCATAAACCTTCATACATTCTACATAAGAACACAGCACCGAACTTCAGGCTGGATGACTTTGCTCGTACTTGCACTGCGGCAGCATGCTGCGCTGGTCAATAGAACACTGGCCGTTGATGCAGAAGTCTTGGCAGGAGTAGCAGCTGGTCTGGATTCTGTTATGAGCACATCTGGACAAGACGGCACACGGGGTGAAAATGCTGATTAGAGTTCAGAAATCAGGTTTCAAACAGGAAACGGTTAGCAGTCAGAGGATTTATGGATGTAGAGGAACGTGGGGATTTAAAGAGCAGCAGGTACCTGCACATCACCCCATCAGAGCTGCTGGGCAAACATTCTCCCGAGCCACAGTAAAAGCACTTGTTTAAGTCGCAGGCGTTGCCGAAGTACAGCGGAGGGCAGCGGCACTGCTTGGTGCCGTTGGCGGACTCCATGCAGGTTCCACCGTTCTCACAAAAACCATCACACTGACCTGAAACAGAAACGGATGCTGAGTTTTAAATAGTCTTATGTACATCCATCCTTTAGCTACCGCTTTATCCTCTACTAGGGTCGCGGGGGGTTCCCCATGTCCATCCAGGGGAGAACGTCTCGGGCGCTGGGCAGATACACCCAGGACAGGGTGCCAATCTATCACTGGCTACACACTCACTCACACAGACACACTCTATATGGGGCAATTTGGAGAACTCAATTGACTTGATCCATGTTTTTGGACTGTGGGAGGAAACCGGAGAACCCGGAGGAAACCCACGGGGACACGGGGAGAACACCCAGATTGGGATTCGAACCAGGAATCCCTAACGCTGAGAGGAGAACATGGCAACCACTAAGCCACGTGCCGCCGGGCAGTTAATTAACTAATTAGTGGTAATTAATACATTTTGTTTTCTATGGATAAATTGCCCATCCATCCATCCATCATCTTCCTCTTAATCCTCTATTAGGGTCGCAGGGGGGTTCCCCATGCCCAACCAGAGGAGAACGTCTCGGGCGCTGGGCAGATACACCCAGGACAGGACGCCAATCTATCACTGGGCACACACTCACTCACACAGACACACTCTATATAGGGCAATTTGGAGAACTCAATTGACCTTGATCCATGTTTTTGGAGTGTGGGAGGACACCGGAGAACCCGGAGGAAACCCACGGGGACACGGGGAGAACATGGAAACTCCACCCAGATTGGGATTCGAACCCTAGCGCTTAGAGGAGAATGTGATAACCACTAAGCCACCCATGACATCCATCCATTATCTTCCACTTTATCCTCTACTAGGGTCGCGGGGGGTTCCCCATGCCCATCCAGGGGAGAACGTCTCAAGCGCTGGGCAGATACACCCAGGACAGGGCGCCAATCTATCACTGGGCACACATTCACTCACACACAATCTATATGGGGCAATTTGGAGAATTCAATAGACTTGATGTTTTTAGATCCATGTTTTTGGACTGTGGGAGAAAACCAGAGAACCTGGAGGAAACCCACGTGGACACGGGGAGAACATGGAAACTCCACCTAGAATGGGATTGGAACCGGGAATCTCTAGTGCTGAGAGGAGAACATGCTAAACACTAAGCCACTGTGCCGTCTGTATTTACATATATGATTGTTTTGATTACTTACTGTACTGGCACTGATCTCCGAGGAAGCCATCAAGGCACTGACACATGGGTTGGTTTCCCAGGCTGACGGTGCAGGTGGCGCCATTCTGGCAGTAGTCTTTACATGTGTCCTGGTTACAGTTGGGGCCAGTGAAGCCTGTGGGACAGCGGCATGTGGGAGCACCTACAAAGCAACAAACAGCTGCACGTTACGGTACACTGTAGAACACCGAGCCTTTTCCATTGCGGTTCCTAAACTTTGGAACGACTTCCGTCTATAGATTAGACCGGCCTCTTCACTGTCCATTTTTAAATCTAGTCTTTAAACACATTTTTACTCTCTGGCTTTAAAAAAAACACCATGATTTTACACTGGTTTTAATAACCTTTTTTAGGGTTTACTTGATGTATTGTTTTATTGTTTATATTGTATTCATACATCCATCCATTATCTTCCACTTTATCCTCTACTAGGGTTGTGGTCGGGTTCCCCATGCCCATCCAGGGGAGAACGTCTCGGGCGCTGGGCAGATACACCCAGGACAGGACACCAAACTATCACTGAACACACACTCACTCACACAGACACACTCTATATGGGGCAATTTGGAGAATTCAATTGACCTTGATCCATGTTTTTTGGACTGTGGGAGGAAACCGGAGAACCCGGAGGAAACCCACACGGACATGGGGAGAACATGGAAACTCCACCCGGATTGGGATTCGAACCGGGAATCCCTAGTGCTGAGAGGAGAACATGCCAAGCACTAAGCCATATTGTATTTTAGTTTTTTATAATTTTATAATTTTAATTTATGGGCGGCACGGTGGCTTAGTGGTTAGCATGTTCTCCTCTCAGCACTAGGGATTCCCGGTTCGAATCCCCATCTGGGTGGAGTTTCCATGTTCTGCCCGTGTCCGCGTGGGTTTCCTCTGGGTTCTCCGGTTTCCTCCCACAGTCCAAAAACATGGATCAAGTTAATTGAGTTCTCTAAATTGCCCCATATAGAGTGTGTGAGTGTGTACCCAGCGATGGATTGGCGTCCTGTCCTGGGTGTATCTGCCCAGCGCCCGAGACGTTCTCCCCTGGATGGGCATGGGGAACCCCCCCCCCCGCGACCCTAATAGAGGATAAATCGGAAGATAATGGATGGATGGAGTTGAGAACACTGGCTGGCATGTTACTAAAGACACCTGACAGCCTGAGAACATCAGTGTGTGTGTGTGTGTGTGTGTGTGTGTGTGTGTGTGTGTACCAGTGCGTGATGGCGAGCAGGTTCCTCCATTTTTGCAGTAGTCTCTGCATTGGTCGACCTCGCACCTCTCGCCGCTGTAACTGGTGGGGCAGTGGCATTTGGGCTGACTGCGTGCGTTCATGAAGCAAACTCCACCGTTCAGACACTGGACGTTACAGGTAGGTGCTGAGAACCCAAAAGAACAGTTAGACAGAACACACTACAACGAACGCAACGGCCAAAAGCTCCAACCCAACAGATGGAGAACTTACGGATGGGGGTCTGAGTAGCTGGGGGCAGCTCCACACACGTCCCGTTATCTGCCACACGGTCATTAGGGCAGGTGCACACAGGGCCACTGGGGCTGAGCAAACACAACCACTCACACTTCTTCCGGTCACATGGGTTGGGCACTAAAACACAAGGAGGAGTTTCAATGACGGAAAATATTACGAAGCATCATCTTCTGTCATGGTGGCTTAGTGGTTGGCATGTTCTCCTCTCAGCACCACAGTCCAAAAACATGGACGAAAATCAATTCTCCAAATTGCCCCATATAGGGTGTCTGTGTGAGTGAGTGTGTGCCCAGCGATGAATTGTTGCCCTGTCCTGGGTGTATCTGCCCAGCGCCCGAGACGTTCTCCCCTGGATGGGCATGGGGAACCCCACCGCGACCCTAATAGAGGATAAAGTGGAAGATGATGGATGGATGTCATGGGTGGCTTAGTGGTAATCACATTCTCCTCTCAGCACTAGGGATTCCCGGTTCGAATCCCAATCTGGGTGGCGTTTCCATGTTCTCCCCTTGTCTGCGTGGGTTTCCTCTGGGTTCTCTGGTTTCCTCCCACAGTCCAAAAACATGGATGAAAATCAATTGAATTCTCCAAATTGCCCCATATAGAGTGTGTGCCCAGCGAGGAATTGTTGCCAAGTCCTGGGTGTATCTGCCCAGCGCCCGAGACGTTCTCCCCTGGATGGGCATGGGGAACCCCCCCACGACCCTAATAGAGGATAAAGTGGAAGATGATGGATGGATGACATGGGTGGCTTAGTGGTTATCACATTCTCCTCTAAGCGCTAGGGTTCGAATCCCAATCTGGGTGGAGTTTCCATGTTCTCCCCGTGTCCGCATGGGTTTCTTCCGGGTTCTCCGGTGTCCTCCCACAGTCCAAAAACATGGATTTAAGGTAAATCGACTGCACCAAGTTGCCCCTAGTATGGGTGTCTGTGTGAGTAAGTACAAATATATGGAGTCAAGGTCAATTGAATTTTCCAAATTGCCCCATATAGAGTGTGTCTGTGTGAGTGAGTGTGTGCCCAGTGATAGATTGGTGCCCTGTCCTGGATGTATCTGCCCAGCGTCTGAAACGTTCTCCCCTGGATGGGCAACCCCCCCGTGACCCGATGGATGGATGGATGGATCTTCGGTCATAAAAACATGAACCCCGCTGGTCTGAAGGACACACAGAGGACAAACGTCCTCCACACACATGCACATGGTCTTACTGTCGGGCTGTTTGTAGTGATCGTAGAGCACAATGTCGGTGGCGTGGTTGATCCCGGTGGTCAGATTCTCCATCTTGCCTTTGCCAAATTTATTAACGCGGAACACGTAGTTGTTGACGTAGGTAACGCCATAGATGTAGTCCTCAAAGATGTCAATGCTGAACGGGTGGAGGAGATCTACAACATGGACACATCGCTCATCAGAGACGAAATAAGCACACATTTATCTTTAAAACGGAGACCTGAACTGAGGAAGAGGAACAGAGCAGGGGACTCAACTGTTTTTAATGTTGGAAACAGCCACCACGGAATCCGTGCCATCCAAACGCACGCTGCCAATCACGGACAGCTTGGCGTCGGCCCAGTACAGACGCTCGTTATAGTAGTCCACAGCCAGACCTGTACACATACACACACACACACACACACACACACACAGAATAAACATAAAACATGAGCATCTTTATAAACTATAAACGCCATGACATTCAGCAATCCTCCCCATTTTACCCATTCGTGCAGTGCACCACACACACACACACACACACACACACACACACACACACACACACAGGGTTCATGCAGATTAAACATAAAACATGAGTGTCTTTGTAAACGTTACGTTAGTCAGCAATGTGATTGACGGGATCTATTCTGCACTCTATTTACTAGGGGTGTCTTCAACTAAGGATTTTCATAGCCCTATAGTCGACTGATAGTCGAATCAGTTAAAATTTCACCACAAGATGGCGCTATAAGCGTGGTTTTTAAAAAAGATTTTTTTTTTATATTTTACTTGCTTTATTAATGTGTAGCCTGTTGTTAAAGCGCACACATCATTTAAAAAATTTTTTAACAGAAATTGGGATGATTTTATTTGACAAAAGGCTATATATATAACGAAAACAAAGACATTTCATGTAAAAACTAATGCTTAGCAGCAGCCATGGGCGCCCCCATGTGGTCAAAATGGTACATTCGACTATGAGGTTCATAGTCGACTACGGTTCTCCGAATCGAATCGTCGAATCAGCGAATATTGCAGCTCACCCCTAATAATTACACACACGTCCTCGACATTTAACCCATTTGTGCAGTGAACCACACACACACACACACACACACACACACACACACACAGGGTTCATACAGATTAAACATAAAACATGAGCATCTTTATAAACGATTGGTCAGCAATGTGATAGAAAACTATTCTATTCTGCATTTTCACACAGAGAGATTAGTCCTCCACATTTAACCCATCTGTGCAGTGAAACACACACACACACACACACACACACACACACACACACACACACACACACAATAAACATAAAACATGAGCATCTTTATAAACTATAAACGCCATGTCAGTCACCAATGTGATAGAAAACAGGATCTATTCTGCCTTCTGTATTTACACACAGAGGAATTAGTCCTCCACATTTAACCCCCCCCCTCCCCCACACACACACACACACACACACACACACACACAAAATGTACAGATAAAACGTAAAACATGAGCATCTTTATTAACTATAAATATATTAACTTTATAACTATGTTTGTTAGTCCCCTGTTGGTTCTCTGTTGGTCAGGAGCATCACAGAACAGGTATCATTTGGGTGGTGGATTGTTTATTGTCGGTTCTGCAGTGACACTGATGTGGTGAGGGGGTTTTAGTGCAGCAGTGCTGCTGGAGATTCATTTAAACACCTCAGTGACACTGCTGGGATAGGAATAATACACCAACCAAATAATCCCTGCTCTGTGGGGGTACTATTGGGATCCTGACCATTAGAAGAGATGAACTACAGTCTAGAATTGTAGAACTACAAAGCCCATCATCACAGGAAGTGGAACTGAGAACATGTACAATAAGGGAAATATTAATATTAAGTTATTAGGAAAAAATGGGCGTGTCTGGTTCTGTATATCCTAAAGATACTAAGAAAACTTGAGTGAGTCCTACCTGTGGGCCACTGAAGGTTCTCATGCACCAGAGTCTGTCTCAGCGTCCCGTCCATGGCTGCAGTCTCAATTTTGGGGTGGTTGCCCCAGTCTGCCCAGTACATTGTACTAAAATACAGAACAAGTACTGTTTACATACTGTATTCTTTTTAACTGTAACAGTGTGAAATTATTCTACCTCACATGACGTGAGGAGAATGTGATAACCACTAAGCCACCCATGACATCCATCCATCATATTCCACTTTATCCTCTACTAGGGTTGCGGGGGGGTTCCCCATGCCCATCCAGGGGAGAACGTTTCGGGCGCTGGGCAGATACACCCAGGACAGGGCGCCAATCTATCACTGGGCACACACTCACTCACACACACACAATCTATATGGGGCAATTTGGAGAATTCAATAGACTTGATGTTTTTAGATCCATGTTTTTGGACTGTGGGAGGAAACCAGAGAACCTGGAGGAAACCCACGTGGACACGGGGAGAACATGGAAATTCCACCCAGATTGGGATTCGAACCGGGAATCCCTAGAGCTGAGAGGAGAACATGCTAACCACTAAGCCACCGTGCTGCACAGATCAGATTGGCTATTTATTTAAAATTTCACTGTATCTGTCCCGATCCCAAAGTTTCAATGTTCTCCCCGTGTGGGTTTCCTCTTGGTTCTCCGGTTTCCTCCCACAGTCCAAAAACATGGATCAAGTCAATTGAATTCTCCAAATTGCCCCATATAGAGTGTGTCTGTGTGAGTGAGTGTGTGCCCAATGATAGATTGGCGCCCTGTCCTGGGTGTATCTGCCCAGCGCCCGAAACGGCATGGGGAACCCCCCACGACCCTAATAGAGGATAAAGCGGGAGATGGATGGATGTATCGGTCTCTTAATGTGATCCAACTGAATCCCTGCTTCAGAAGAATCTTCTGAATAAGCAGACGCTGATGTGAGGTTTGTTTACCCTCTTGGAGGATCCACCACAATGGCATAGGGTTCGTCGATCATGCCCGAAATCAGAGTCTTCCTGTTTTGGCCGGTGATCTGGGCGACCTCAATGACATCACGGCCCGAGTCTGTCCAGTACAGATTTCCTGCAACCCAATCTACAGCGATGCCTCTGGGGGTCTTCAGTCCAGGAATCTGTGAATGAAAGAGGAGATAATAAATAATAAACATCACACACTTCATTTCATTTTAATCATATGTGCAATACTTTATTGCTGAGCAAGTCTGCTTTTCATATTGTCTCCCACTGTGGCTTAGTGGTTAGCAGAAGAACGTTTCGGGCGCTGGGCAGATACACCCAGGACAGGGCGCCAATCTATCACTGGGCGTGTTCTCAACTTTAATTATTTATAAAGCACTATCAAAACACCAGCAGCTGAAACAAAGTGCCGTACAAAATTTAATGAAAATAAAAAAATTATAAAAAACAAAAATACAACATGTGTGGCACGGTGGCTTAGTGGTTGGCATGTTCTCCTCTCAGCACTAGGGATTCCCGGTTCGCATCCCAATCTGGGTGGAGTTTCCATGTTCTCCCCGTGGCCACGTGGGTTTCCACCGAGTTCCTCCCACAGTCCAAAAACATGGATCAAGGTCCATTGAATTCTCCAAATTGCCCCATATAGAGTGTGTCTGTGTGAGTGAGTGTGTGTCCAGTGATAGATTTGCGCCCTGTCCTGGGTGTATCTGCCCAGCGCCCGAAATGTTCTCCCCTGGATGAGAGTCCCCCCACCCCGCGACCCTGGTAGAGGATAAAGCAGAACATGAATGGCTGGGCAATATATATATAGAAAACAAAATGAATTACCACTAATTAGTTAAATAATTGCTCGGTGGCTAGTGGGTTTCCTCCGGGTTCTCTGGTTTCCTCCCACAGTCCAAAAACATGGATCAAGGTCCATTGAATTCTCCAAATTGCCCCATATAGAGTGTGTCTGTGTGAGTGAGTGTGTGCCCAGTGATAGATTGGCGCCCTGTCCTGGGTGTATCTGCCCAGCGCCCAAGACGTTGTCCCCTGGATGGGCATGGGGAACCCCCCCGCGACCCTAATAGAGGATAAAGCAGAAGATAATGGATGGATGGATATGCCATGTACATAATTGAATAGTTTATTCTATTTGATTTTATTTTGTATTTATACTGAGCTCTATTTTTTATTACATTTTTCCTTTGTAAAGTACTTCTTGTAATAAAAAACATTGTGGGACAAATAAAGGATTATCTTATCTTACCTTATAACCTTCAATTAAACAAGGTCTTAATGAGAAATTGTGTTTTTAATTAAGCCATAAGGTACAAAGGGGCTTTTTGGCTGAAAGCATCTTCAAAAGGACCTCGTGTAATGTACTGTGTGATGTAACCAATCATGTACACGCCTCCAGATTGTTGACCGCTCTCTCGCTCTGCCGAGTGTTGCGGTGAGAGTTGGAAGACGTCCCCGAAGACGACGATGGAAGCTGAAAGGACGAGATCCCACTGGTGTGCCAGTTCGTCCAGAAGATGCGGTTGGTCTTGACGTGCAGGTCCATGGCATCAATGCGCACGTTGGCGTCGCCCTGGAAGGTCTGCTCGTACACCCAGTTGGGCATTCCCGGGTCCAGACTCCGGATCTCGTTGTCATCGGCGATGTAAAGCACCTGCCTATTTCCATTCAAACCTGAGGAAGACACACAACTTCAGGTTCTTTGAGGTTCCTCAGGAAATGGACGCTCTCAGTATGTCACATAAAGCATGACGACATGCTCATAAGGCTGCAGAACACTTCTGATGTGGACACATCAAGGCTTTTACCATCAGCTTTGCAGGTGTCGTTGATTTTAGTGAAGTGCTTGTGGCAGCTGCACTTGTAGGAGCCCTTGGTGTTGTTGCAGATCTGGGAGCACATACCAAACTGCCTGCACTCGTTCTTATCTGGAATGAAATAAGGAGGTTAACCAACAGGGGCTTCAATGGTGTGGGTAGATTTGAACCAAAACACTGGGCTAGGATTGGCTGATCTAAAACCTAGGGTGGTAATTTGTGATTGGCTTACACAGTTAGGGGCGGGAACTAGACTTAACGGATATATGCACAGGTAAGCACTGCGGGGCGCTCTCTCTTACTCAGACGGAGGCGTTCACAGCACCTTAACGCTGAGGGAGGCGTGAGTCACTGACGGTGTTCATGAAGTTTTCTTTGTTCTCAATAAATGAGTTGAGACGACCATTTTGCATCGGCTCGTTCTTTCTGCCTTTTTCGAAAATCAAAAGATCCAACAGCTTTTATACTATTTCACAATGATTCTCAAATTAAAACACAATTAAACAGAACGGACATGCGTCCGCGTTCCCGATTGGTTGATATTCAAACAGCCCGCCTCTCCCCCGATAACAGACAACACAGCCGTCCAATGGCAGATTATAAAACACGCGTTTCAAAACTGCAGTCTGACTTTCAATTACAAAGCGGGACAACGACTCAATTTGCGGACGCCTGAAAAGTAACGAAATTGTGGGACTGTCCCGGGACATCTGGTCACCCTAGGTGTGGGAGTGTGTGGGTTATAGAACAATGTAGAACCTTGACAGTTGTTAATGGTGATGCTCTTGAAGCCCGGTTTGCAGGAGCAGAAGGAATCCGTGCCGTTGGTCACACAATGAGTCTCTTCGGTCTCTCCACATAGAGACTTGTTACTCTTACAGTCATTCAGAGTGGTTTCTGTGTACACACACACACACACACACACACACACACACACACACACACACACACACACACACACACAGTCCTCTGTTACTATAACTCTATTAACTGCTGAATCATCATCAGTTACATATCTATCTATCTGTATATCTGAAATAAAGACCTGGTTCACCTCTAACTTGCTTAAACTTAATAGCATCCATTATCTTCAGCTTTATCATCTACTAGGGTCGCGGGGGGGGGTTCCCCAATCAATTGCTGGGCATACCCTCACTCACACACACTCTATATGGGGCAATTTGGAGAATTCAATTGACCTTAATCCATGTTTTTGGACTGTGGGAGGAAGTCGGAGAACCCGGAGGAAACCCACGCGGACACGGGGAGAACATGGAAACCCAGATTGGGATTCGAACTGGGAGTCGGGACCCAGGATCATGCTGGAGGGATCTCTCAGCTGGTCTGGGAACGTGTCGGGGTTCCCCCAGTCGAGCCGGTGGAGGTGGCTGGGGTGAGGGAGGTATTGGTCTCCCTACTTTGGTTGCTGCTCCTGCCCCCCCAATCCCTCAGGAACCTAGTAAAGTAGAAAGTAGACTAGAAAATATACGTTATAAAACGCAGGGAGGCACGGTGGCTTGGTGGTTAGCATGTTCTCCTCACAGCGTTAGGGATTCCCGGTTCGAATCTCAATCTGGGTGGAGTTTCCATGTTCTCCCCGTGTCTGTGTGGGTTTCCTCCGGGTTCTCCGGTTTCCTCCCACAGTCCAAAAACATGGATCAAGGTCAATTGAATTCTCCAAATTGCCCCATATAGAGTGTGTCTGTGTGAGTGAGTGTGTGACCAGCGATGGATTGGCGCCCTGTCCTGGGTGTATCTGCCCAGCGCCCGAAACGTTCTCCCATGGATGGGGATGGGAATGGGGAACCCCCCTCCCCATTTAATGCAGTAAGGCGTGTGGGTTGGGGAACATCCAGCTCACCTGTTTTACAGCCGATCTCATCTGAACCGTAGTCCTCGCAGTCGTTAAAGAAGTTGCAGCGCAGTGTGGAGACGATGCACTTGCCGTTACTACACTGGAACCGGTCCTTTCCGCACTTATTCGCACGCTGATCTGTTAACGTACAGAACACTGTTCAACTCTCAGAGCATGGTTACCTTCCAGAGGCAATCCACCACATAAAATTTAATTTACTGTTTACTTACTTATTTTTATTAAAAAAATTTTTTATTTGTTTACTTTATATACTATCCTTCCCACTCCTCTATAAACACTTCCCTCACGCTTATAAATATTTCACGTGCTCTAACTACACCCTCTACACACTTTCTACACTCTGAAATATACGTCATTTTAACAACATACAGTATATAAACATAAAATATAGAAAAAACTCCATGATACGGAATTAAATATGTATATCTAAAAAAAACATGAAAATATATAAAGCAATGAATAAAGTAATGAGCAGTACAAAAAATAAAGTCTTTCTTGTTACAAAAAATAAAGACGATAGAAAAAAGCTAAAAACAAAGTAATTAAGATATAAATAAAGATAAAATAGAATAAATAAAGATACATGTACACACACACACACACACACAACCCATACATACCCACACACTCCCATACATAGACAAACACACAGAAACAAACATACAGACAGAGACACACATACACACATACACACAAACAAACACACACAGACACAAACACAGACACACAAACACAGACACACAAACACAAAAAACAAACACACATACACAAAAAACACAGACAGACACAAACACAGACACACAAACACAGTTTCACAAACACAGTTTCACAAACACAAACACACAAACACACACAGACACAAAAAACAAAGACAGAGACACAAACACACACAGACACAAACACACACAGATACAAAAAACAAACACACACAGACACAAACACACAGTCTCACAAACACAGACACACAAACACAGACACACACAGACACACAAACAAACACAGACACACGAACACAGTTTCACAAACACAGATACACAAACACAAAAAACAAACACACACAGACACACAAAAAACACAGACAGACACAAACACAGACACACAAACACAGTTTCTCAAACACACACAGACACACAAAACAAACAAACACACAGACACAAACACAGACACAAACACACACAGACACAAAAAACAAACACACACAGACACAAACACAGACACACACAGTTTCACAAACACACACACAAAACAAACACACACAGACACACAAACAAACACAAACACATAGACACACAAACAGTTTCACAAACACAGACACACAAACAAACACAGACACACAAACACAGTTTCACAAACACAGATACACAAACACAAAAAACAATCACACACAGACACACAAAAAAAACAGACAGACACAAACACAGACACACAAACACAGTTTCACAAACACAGTCACACAAACACACACAGACACAAAAAACAAACACACACAGACACAAACACAGTTTCACAAACACAGACACACAAACACACACAGACACAAAAAACAAACACACACAGACACAAAAAACAAACACACACAAACAAACACACACAGACACAAACACATAGACACACAAACACACACAGACACAAAAACACACACAGACACAAAAAACACACACACACAGACACAAACACAGACACACAAACACAGTTTCACAAACACAGACACAAACACAGACATACAAACACAGACACACAAACACAGACACACAAACACAGACACACAAACACAGACATACAAACACAGACATACAAACACAGACACACAAACACAGACACACAAACACAGACACACAAACACAGACATACAAACACAGACATACAAACACAGACACACAAACACAGACACACAAACACAGACACACAAACACACACAGACACAAAAAACAAACACACACAGACACAAAAACAAACACACACAGACACACAAACACAGTTTCACAAACACAGACACAAACACACACAGACACAAAAAACAAACACACACAGGCACACAAACACAGTTTCACAAACAGACACACAAACACACAGACACAAAAAACAAACACACACAGACACAAAAACAAACACACACAGACACACAAACACACAGGCACACAAACACAGTTTCACAAACACAGACACACAAACACACACAGACACAAAAAACACACACACACAAACACAGTTTCACAAACACAGACACACAAACACACACAGACACAAAAAACAAACACACACAAACACACACAGACACAAACACATAGACACACAAACACAAAGACACACAAACACAAAGACACACAAACACACAGACACACACACCCCCACACACACAAAATGCAATCTCCCAGAATCCAACAGTGGTGCAAACAGTCACAATGTAAAACAGAAAAAGATCATTGTAAAAATGAAGTGAATAATTTGTGGTGATCTGTAGTTCACTCCACGTTTTCTAAATTGGTTAAATGTTTTATAAACTCAATAACAATGAACTGATTTTTCTTATTTCTCATTCATATGTCTCATTATATCTCATTAACATGTTTATTCTGATCTGTTCTAAATACCAAACCTAACGTTAGAGAACCTCGTTCCGGCACGGCATTAAGCCCTCACCGCAGTTCAGCTCGTCAGAGTTATCACCGCAGTGGTTAATGCCGTCACAGCGCTTGCCACTCCACAGACACACGCGATTGTTCTGGCAGCGGAAGTTCCTGGTGGGCGGACACTGGAACTTTCCTGTGTGTAGAATAAACCAGCAGGTGCAACATGATTAACTTTGGTTCTAATGGATGTAACAGAGTGAACGGTGCACTGATGGCACGTGGAGTGTGTTTACTTACGGCACTCGTCTGGATTCTCGTCCGAGTTGTCACCGCAGTCGTCCTCCCCGTCACATTTCCAGGCCAGAGGCTTACAGAGCGTGTTGTTACACTGGAACTCATCACTCGGACAGAGGCGCTCGACTGGGGAAGAATGAAAAATAACCATGAAACGCTGTAGTTCTGTAGTTGTGAACACTTGTGTCGACACAAACACACACACACACACACACACACACACCTTTGTCATGACACCTCTCCTCGTCGCTGCCATCCATGCAGTCCGCATCAGCATCACAGAACCAGCGCAGTGGGATACAGTGGCCATTTTTACACTGGAACTGATCTGGATCACACTTCAGATCACAGCCATGCTGCAACACACACACACACACAATTACATCTTTAAAAATAGATACTATAATATATATAGATATAATAAATTATAAAATATATAGATATTGTGTTAAATTACTTTATCGTAAATTAATTCTGCTTATGGAGTATAAAAATTAGTGGAAAATGGGCAATTTATCTATAGAAAACAAATGTAATTAATTACCACTAATTAGTTAATTAATTGGTTTTATATATATATATGAATATAATAATTTACATAAATATATATTAATATATAAATATAATAATATATACTATTATGTACTAATGTACACACTTTTTACACTTAATTTTAATTTAATTAGATATCGGGAAGTGGGTGAAATAGCATTTGCAAACTTTTTACCAGACACACAGACAAACAGATGAAGCTAAAATAGGGTGGTAATAATAATAATAATAATAATAAATTTAGTTCTGTTTAATGAAGGGGGTTAAATGGGGATGAAGAGGGCCACAAAAAAGTTTTTCATTCTCTTCCATGTTGTAACACATTAAGAGGAACTTTCAGAATTACTTTTATTTTTATTCTTTAGATAAAGAAGTAAGTAAGTAATGTATTTATATAGTGCTTTTTACAATATTACATTATCACAAAGCAGCTTTACAGTGTTATAAGGCTTTGAACCCCCAAAGAGCAAGCCGAAGCGACAGTGGCAAGACAAAACTCCCTGTTATGTTATTTTAAAGAAGAAATTTTATAAAGAGTGTTTTGTCCAACCTCATCAGATCCATCGGCGCAGTCATGATCCCCGTCGCATTTCCATCTCCCAGCAATACACCGTCCGTTAGTGCATGCAAACTCGCTCTCAGAACACTGACGTGGCACTGCGAGACATAATAAAAAAAAAACATGAAATGACTCGGAGAACATAGTTCAACATGGAGGATCAAACGAGAGAGGAGGTGGAACGACAGGGAAAGGAGAAGTCCATGCGGTTTTATTCACATCGTTATAAATAAAGACTGAAGCAATCGATCACACGATACAGTGAGAAATGAGAACCACAATGCAATGCAAGATAATTTAGGATTATCTTGTGCGGTACGGGGATTCAGGGATTGGGGACTAAACCACTCCAACGACAGAGGGACAGCTCATAACCAGCGGCAGCTTCCATCACAGACATACAGAACAAGGGGTGCGAATCTCTCAGGGTCTGGCGATTCGATTCGATTCCGATTTTTGAGGTCACGATTTGATTCAGAATCGATTTTCGATTCAGAAACGATTTATTCAGTTCAAACGCTCTTTAAATTTGGTTTAAATGATTGACGAGAGGAAACGACGATGTAAACCAACAGAACATTTATTTAAAACAATACTTTCACAGGGTCTGTCCTGTATCAAATCTTTTCGCTTTATTTTATATTTATACAAAAAAATATGATTGAACTAAATTAAAATGAGCAGCGTTAGGTTCGCTTAGCTTTTTGTAAACTTTTTTTCTTACATAAAAAAAATCTATCAATGAACAAATAATTCTAAATATATTAATACCACAATTTACCGTAGTGCATTAACCTTTAATCCAAACTAAAATACGGACTTTACAGTCAGAGTGCATTTAGATTTTGCAAATCTTTAAAACGTGACATTAAAAAATGAAATCCATACTTCAGTCTATTTAACTATATTGCAACAACAATCGCTACATTTTTAAAACTTTTTTTAAGAAGAGAGTAACGGGGGGCGGGGTACGGTGGCTAAGGGGTTATCACGTTCGCCTCTCAGCGTTAGGGATTCCCGGTTCGAATCCCAATCTGGGTGGAGTTTCCATGTTCTCCCCGTGTCCATGTGGGTTTCCGCCGGGTTCTCCGGTTTCCTCCCACAGTCCAAAAACATGGATCAACTCAACTGAGTTCTCCCAATTGCCCCATGTAGAGTGTGTTTGTGTGTGTGTGAGTGAGTGTGTGCCCAGTGGTGGATTGGTGTCCTGTTCTGGGTGTTTCTTCGGATAAAGAATATGGATGGATACACAATTACACATCTTTTAACAATTCATTGGAGGCTTAGTGGTGAGCATGTTCTCCTCTCAGCGCTATGGATTTCCGGTTCGAATCCCAATCTGGGTAGAGTTTCCATGTTCTCCCCGTGTCTGTGTGGGTTTCCTCCGGGTTCTCCGGTTTCCTCCCACAGTCCAAAAACATGGATCAAGTCAATTGAATTCTCCAAATTGCCCCATATAGAGTGTCTGTGTGAGTGAGTGTGTGCCCAGTGATAGATTGGCGCCCTGTCCTGGGTCTATCTACCCAGCGCCCGAAACGTTCTTCCCTGGATGGGCATGGGGAACCCACCCACGACCCTAATAGAGGATAAAGCGGAATATAATGAATGAATAAATTAATGAACTTTTTAAACTTCTTATATCTCAGGATGATGTCACGACAAACGGGCTCGCACATTGGTCGTATTTCCAAAGTACCGTGATTTTATGTTACACTCGTTGTAAACAGTTGCCCTCATGTCAAGCTCTCTCTCTCTTCCTGGCTTTAAAAGCCAAACGCCGGCTTTTAACGACGGTGGGGGGGTTCGAATCCCGCTCCCCAAGCTAGCGAACTACAACGATGGCCGAGCGGATCCGTAATGCGATATGCAGTTCGCTCGGGAGGTGGCGCCAAAAAATCAAACTTAAAAAACGATTCTTGGGCTTTTTGAATCGATTCCGAATCGCCTGGACTAGGAATCGCCATTTTTCAATTTTTTTTCAGCAGCCTCACACAGAACCCCCAGAGAATGAGCGAATGGTTGGAGGAGGGAAAGAACAGCGAGAGAGTGGATGGAGGAGGAGTGACCTACCTCTGAGTCAAGCCACCATGTCAGTGTGGAATGAAGAACAAACAGAAGGTGAAGTGACAGGCATTCATGAAAAATGTGAGCAATGTTATGAAAACAGTGCAAACCAAACAGATATGGCAGGCACGCATGCACACGGCCCGATTTAATGACATTAAGACGACACACAATCAGTCCTCCGCTTGTTCCATGTGGTTAGTAAAACGATATCTGCAGTGGTGGAGTGAAAATAAAAACCTACGGATCCAACAACACAAACAATTCTGCAGGAAACGTCTTATAGACGCATCATATATTTATATTTACATTACATTTGGTCATTTATTGGACGCTTTTATCCAAAGCGACTTACAAGGTGAGCACAGGGTTAATCACAACATCCCTGGAGCAATGAGGGTTAAGGGTGTTGCTCAAGGACCCACTATATATACAATATATACTATATATATATATATATATATATATATATATATATATATATATATATATATATATATAAACACAATATATACTGTATATATACACTTAATGGTTTGGTCCTTTAATAAAATACTATTACATGTCAGGCGGCATGGTGGCTTAGTGGTTTAGCATGTTCTCCTCTCAGCACTAGGTATTCCCGGTTCGAATCCCAATCTAGGTGGAGTTTCCATGTTCTCCCCGTGTCCGCGTGGGTTTCCTCTGGGTCCTCCGGTTTCCTCCCACATTCCAAAAACATGGATCAAGTCAATTGAGTTCTCTAAATTGCCCCATATAGAGTGTGTCTGTGTGAGTTGAGTGGGAGCCCAGTGATAGATTGCCCCCACGCGACCCTAGTAGAGGATAAAGATAATTACATGTCTTTTAACAATTCATTGGTGGCTTCGTGGTTAGCATGTTCTCCTCTCAGCATTAGGGATTCCCGGTTCCAATCCCAATCTGGGTGGAGTTTCCATGTTCTCCCCGTGTCCGCGTGGGTTTCCTCCGGGTTCTCCGGTTTCCTCCCACATTCCAAAAACATGGATCAAGTCAATTGAGTTCTCCAAATTGCCCCATATAGAGTGTGTCTGTGTGAGTTGAGTGGGAGCCCAGTGATAGATTGCCCCCACGTGACCCTAGTAGAGGATAAAGATAATTACATGTCTTTTAACAATTCATTGGTGGCTTCGTGGTTAGCATGTTCTCCTCTCAGCGTTATGGATTCCCGGTTCGAATCCCAATCTGGGTGGAGTTTCCATGTTCTCCCCGTGTCCGCGTGGGTTTCCTCCCACAGACCAAAACCATGGATCAAGTCAATTGAGTTCTCCAAATTGCCCCATATAGAGTGTGTCTGTGTGAGTGAGTGGGAGCCCAGTGATAGATTGCCCCACCTGCGACCCTAGTAGAGGATAAAGAAAATGGATGGAAAAACAATGTATTTTAACAATTCATTGGTGGCTTAGTGGTTAGCATGTTCTCCTCTCAGCGTTATGGATTCCCGGTTCGAATCCCAATCTGGGTGGAGTTTCCATGTTCTCCCCGTGTCCGCGTGGGTTTCCTCCGGGTTCTCCGGTTTCCACCCACAGGATCAAGTTAATTGAGTTCTCCAAATTGCCCCATATAGAGTGTGTCTGTGTGAGTGAGTGTGTGCCCAGTGATAGATTGCCGCCCTGTCCTGGGTGTATCTGCCCAGCGCCCAAAACGTTCTCCCCTGGATGGTGCGACCCACGACCCTAGTATAGAATTAAGCAGAAGATAATGAATGAATGGGTAAAGAAAAAAAAAAAGGTGGAGCTCTGAGAGAACCACAGACAATTGACTACTAGGGTTGGGGGCACTAAGCAGATACACCCAGGATAGAATTCCAATCTGTAGAAAACATAGAACCGGACGTTCTAACCTCTACACCATCGTGCCGTCCCAGAATAAGGTTATTAAGTGTATAACTGTATTTAAATAAATAACAGACATTACAGATGCTCCTGTTAAAGAACTACATAGACCGTGATTCCCGTCAGTCTGTCGTCCCAAACGCTGCAGTCTACCTACCGCACTTCTCCTCATCAGAGTTGTCACCGCAGTCATTGTCATAGTCGCACTGCCAGCGGCCTGGGACACAGCGGTTGTTCTTACAGCGGAACTGATAGGGTTCACATGTTCTCTCATCTGCGGACACAATCACTGAGATCAGACTCGGTATATAATAATAATAATAATAGAATTTTATTTGTACGTGCCTTTCAAGAAACACAAGGCACTTACAATATAAGAAGAAAAATAATAATAAAAATGAAATAGCAGGAGTATAGGAACAACTTCACATAGAACAAAAAAAATAAATAATAATAATAATAATAATAATAATGGAGGTGGCTTAGTGTTTAGCATGTTCTCCTCTCAGCACTAGGGATTCCCGGTTCGAATCCCCATC
>JAFMOC010000589.1:77500-85000 GCA_019802505.1 Corydoras sp. C115 | reverse complement strand
TGTTAAATGTTCATTTACATTAGCTTTTAATATTCATTTATTATAAAATAATATAAAATAGTGTAGGCGGCACGGTGGCTTAGTGGTTGGCATGTTCTCCTCTCAGCGCTAGGGATTTCCGGTTCGAATACCAATCATGTTCTCCCCGTGTCTGCGTGGGTTTCCTCCGGGTTCTCCGGTTTCCTCCCACAGTCCAAAAACATGGATCAAGTCAATTGAGTTCACCAAATTGCCCCATATAGAGTGTGTCTGTGCGAGTGAGTGTGTCCAGTGATAGATTGGCGTCCTGTCCTGGGTGTATCTGCCCAGCGCCCAAGATGTTCTCCCCTGGATGGGTACATGAGGAACCCCCCCCCCGCGACCCTAATAGAGGATAAAGAGGAAGATAATGGATGGAGGGATAAAATACTGTAAAAATAATTTCTAGGTTCTGTTTGTAGTAACAACTGCAATAGACAGGCGGCACAGTGGCTTGGTGGTTAGCATGTTCTCCTCTCAGCGCTCTGGGTGGAGTTTCCATGTTCTCCCCGTGACTGCGTGAGTTTCCACCGGGTTCTCCGGTTTCCTCCCACAGTCCAAAAACATGGATCAAGTCAATTGAGTTCACCAAATTGCCCCATATAGAGTGTGTTTGTGTGAGTGAGTGTGTGCTCAGTGATAGATTGGCGCCCTGTCCTGGGTGTATCTGCCCAGCGCCCGAAACGTTCTCCCCTGGATGGGCATGGGGAACCCCCCCGCGACCCTAATAGAGGATGAAGTGGAAGATAATGGATGGATGGAATACAAGTGGTTAGTACGTTGCCTCTCAGCTCTGGGGATCCATGGTTCGAATCCTGATCTGGGTGGAGGTTCCATGTTCTCCTTGTGACAGGTTCTCAGGATTCCTCCCACAGTCCAAAAACATGGATTCAAGGTGAATTGGCTGCTCTAAACTGTGTGAGTGAGGAGGTGTGTGCCCTGAAATGGAATGGCGTCCTGTCCTGGGTGTATCTGCCCAGCGCCCGAAACGTTCTCCCCTGGATGGGCATGGAGAACCCCCCCCGCACGACCCTATAGAGGATAAAGTGGAAGATAATGGATGGATGGAACTGCAATCCACATTTATTCTCTCTAATAGGTGTTTGATATATTTTGTCTCCATAACAAATGAATTGGATTTAAATTGGTGGAAATAGGTGCCTCATTTTTCATTTAATTTGTTTGCGGATCGTTAGCAATGAAAACGAGGTTCCACTGTACATCTGACATCACATGGTCATTCACCTGGTGTCTGTCTGGATGGGTGGAAGATGTGGATGTCCATGGGTCGGTGCAGGGTGCTGATCAGCATGCTCTTGTTGGTTCCCAGAGTCTTGTGTGCTCTGTTGATGGACTTGGTCTCCCAGTCTGTCCAGTAGATGAAGTCCTCAAACAGAGTCATGGCGAAAATGTGGGGGATGTCCTGATTCAGCACTGCCGGAGGAAGAACACGTCCATTACAGGGGTTTTAAAGAGGATTACAAACAATTACAGTGCTTTAGTAGATCTAACTGCTTTTCCTATCTGTTTTCTTTGAGGAGTCACCAGCTCAGCATCCATAACAGAGCCAGATCACCACGGCAACGACAATCTCCAAATTGCCCCATATAGAGTGTGTGTGTGTGTGAGGGAGTGTGTGGCCAGTGACGGATTGGTGCCCTGTCCTGGGTGTATCTGCCCAGTGCCCGAAACGTTCTCCCCTGGATGGGCATAGGGAACCCCCCCCGTGACCCTAATAGAGGATAATGTGGAAGATAATGTATGGATGGACACCTGATCATGGGCGGCACGGTGGTTTAGTGGTTAGCATGTTCTCCTCTCAGCACTAGGGATACCTGGTTCGAATCCCAATCTGGGGGAGTTTCTCCACGTGTCAATGTGGGTTTCCTCCGGGTTCTCCGGTTTCCTCCCATAGTCCAAAAACATGGATCAAGTCAATTGAGTTCTCCAAATTGCCCCATATAAAGTGTGTCTGTGTGAGTGAGTGTGTGCCCAGTGACAGATTGGTGCTTGGTGTCCTGTTCTGGGTGTATCTGCCCAGCGCCCGAAACATTCTCCCTGGATGGGCATGGAGAACCCCACATGACCCTAGTAGAGGATAAAGTGGAAGATAATGGATGGATGGATGTTTAAAGGATGGGGATTCAGAGGCGGGTCCCAGTTCGAATCCCAATCTGGGTGGAGTTTCCATGTTCTCCCCGTGTCCGCGTGGGTTTCCTCCGGGTTCTCCGGTTTCCTCCCATAGTCCAAAAACATGGATCAAGTCAATTGAGTTCTCCAAATTGCCCTATATAGAGTGTGTCTGTGTGAGTGAGTGTGTGCCCAGCGATGGATTGGCACCCTGTCCTGGGTGTATCTGCCCAGTGCCCGAAACGTTCTCCCCTGGATGGGTATGGGGAACCCCCCCACGACCCTAATAGGATAAAGCGGAAGATAATGGATGGATGTCTGTACATGGGTGTCCTGCACGATTTATGATGTCCTCATGAGGTTTCCTCTTTGGAAAACAACTTAATAGGGAATTTTGTCTTGCCACTACCTCTTCATATCTATAATATACATAACTTGAGTGTATTCACTTGCTACATAAGGACTCACCGATATGCCTGTTGGAACCATCGAGACTTGCGAAGGCGATGTAGTCCTCACGTGCGTCTGCCCAGTAGATGCGGTCGTTGATGAAGTCCAGAGTCAGCCCGTTGGGCCAGGTGATTTTGTCTTTGATGATGATGCTGCGGTCAGTACCGTCCATTCCAATACGCCCAATATGAGGCACGTCTCCCCAGTCTGACCAGTACAGATATCTGAACATGAAGAGGAATCACGTCCTTAAATACAACAGCCAGCCAGCCAATGGGGAGCCATCATGGGTTGGGTGAACGTTTAATTCCTGATATTCTTACCCATTGCGCACATCCACAGCCACCGCTCGAGGTTCCCTCAGGCCGCTGTTGACCAGCATGCTTCTGTAGGCCCCGTTTAGCTTGGAGACCTCAATGGTGTCACGCCCCTTATCGCACCAATAAAGGTTCCCGCCGACCCAGTCCACAGCCAGACCGTCAGGATTGCTGAGAGACGTGCGGTGTAGAACCTACAACCATGTGGTGCATAGATGTTAAAGAACCTCCAAGCTCTTTTCTCCAGAGCGAATTCCAAGTACCTCAACGTGATGGTTGGGGTCAGAGTACAAGGGTCAGCCATGATACAGACCCCCTGGAGTAATAAGAGGCTCAAGGGCCCACATGGGTAACATTAGAGACCTTGGGATTTGAACCCCCAACGTTCTGATTGATAACTCAACACCCAACCATGCTTCCTTAGTCACATGTTAAAGAGGTGACCGCTTCGTTTACCAACCCAAAACACATTGCACTGTCCTTTAAAAAGTAAATAATTATATAAATATTTTATAAATAGTATATAAATAATGCCTAATTAAATGGAATTAATGTAATGATTAAACTCTTAAGGGTGGCATGGTGCCTTAGTGGTTAGCATGTTCTCCTCTCAGCACTAGGGATTCCCGGTTCCAATCCCAATCTGGGTGGAGTTTCCATGTTCTCCCCGTGTCCGTGTGGGTTTCCTCCGGGTTCTCCGGTTTCCTCCCACAGTCCAAAAACATGGATCAAGTCAATTGAGTTCTCCAAATTGCCCCATATAGAGTGTGTCTGTGTGAGTGAGTGTGTGCCCAGCGATGGATTGGCGCCCTGTCCTGGGTGTATCTGCCCAGTGCCCGAAACGTTCTTCCCTGGATGGGCATGTGGAACCCCCCCGCGACCCTAATAGAGGATAAAGCTGAAGATAATGGATGGATGGATTAAACTCTTCTATACAGAGACGTAACACCCTCACCTCCACGTTGCTGCCGTTGATGTGCATGCGGCGGATCATGCTGCCCTGTGTGGTCACGTCGGTCCAGTAGATCATCTGCTCTGCGTAATGATAGTCCAGAGCCACGGCGTTGTTCAGACCCTGGGACATGAGGACATGGGTTTGGGTTTAAAACATGTTCTCAGGCACTTTGGGTTTACAGTGGAACCAAAAGTGAGAACATGAAGAGGTACCTGTTTGATAAGGGTGTAGTTACTGCCATCGAGGTTGAGCTTCCTCAGGTAGTAGCGATTGGCAAATATGAGGAACGGCTCCTCTTCTATACACACACACACACACACACACACACACACACACACAACAAGAACCATGAGAACCCATGCATAATTAACCCAAAAGTTACTGTGAGAGGTCCGAAAGAAGATAATATGTCTAAAGGATGGGGGCGGCATTGTGCCATGTTCTCCTCTCAGCGCTAGGGATTCCCGATTCGAATCCCAATCTGGGAGGAGTTTCCATGTTCTCCCCGTGTCCACGTGGGTTTTCTCCGGGTTCTCCGGTTTCCTCCCACAGTCCAAAAACATGGATCAAGTCAATTGAGTTCTCCAAATTGCCCCATATAGAGTGTGTTTGTGTGAGTGAGTGTGTGTCCAGCGATAGATTGGCGCCCTGTCCTGGGTGTATCTGCCCAGCGCCCGAAACGTTCTCCCCTGGATGGGCATGGGGAACCCCACCGCGACCCTAATGGAGGATAAAGCGGAAGATAATGGATGGATGTTTAAAGGATGGGGATTCTCGGTTCGAATCCTAATATGGGTGGAGTTTCCATGTTCTCCCCGTGTCCACGTGGGTTTCCTCCGGGTTCCTCCAACAGTCCAAAAACATGGATAAAGGTACAGTGAATTCTCTAAATTGCCCCATATAGAGTGTGTGTGTGAGTAAGTGTGTGCCCAGTGATAGATTGGCGTCCTGTCCTGGGTGTATCTGCCCAGCGCCCAAAACGTTCTCCCCTGGATGGGCATGGGGAACCCCACCCACAACCCTAATAGAGGATAAAGCGGGAGATAATGGATGGATGGGGATTCAAACACTGTAGTGTTAAGTGTGTGTGTGTGTGTGTGGTTCTTCTAGCATGTAGAGATGTGAGTGTGTGAGCCTGCACCTACCCGCGGTGGACTTGCAGCGGGTGGTGTCGTCAGCGTGTATGATGTAACCGTCCACGCAGAGGCAGTGGAAGCTGCCGTAGGTGTTGATGCAGTGTTGCGAGCAGGGGTAGGTGGTGGTGCACTCGTCCACGTCCATACACGTCTTCCCATCTTGTTTCAGCCGGAAGCCTGGTTCACACCGACACTGAGCAGCAGAAACACAATGTCTGAGTCAACACAACGTATCATCTCTCACTGCACTAAATTTACATTTACATTTAGTCATTTAGCAGACGCTTTTATCCAAAGCGACTTACAAATGAGAACACCACAAGTCAGAAGCCATGGAGAAAACCAACTATACTGTAAGTTCATCAAACCTGATTGGTATTCGAAGCTGCGCCCCCCCACCCCCCTTTTTTTTTTATTTATTTTTTTTATATATATATATATTTTTTATAACAGGTATTTGTTAAAGAGATGCGTCTTCAGTAGTTTCTTAAAACTGTTTAGAGATTCTGCTTTACGGACAGAGTTGGGAAGATCGTTCCACCATTTTGCAGTGGTGAACGCCACAGAATGAGAATTAGCTCCTCGGTGAGGTGGAACCGCCAGGCGGCGATCATCACTGGAGTGAAGTGAACGAGTCGGAGTGTATTTTAAAAAGATAGAGTGAAGGGAAGAGGGGGAAGATCCAGAAATGGTTCTGTATGCCAGAGTCAGTGACTTGTACTGAATGCAGCAGCTACAGGGAGCCAATGGAGGGAAGTGACTAAATTATTACTTTATTATTGCCGTGCAGTGTTACGGGACTAAAAGGACATTAACTCGAACCTGTAACACTGCACTGCAATATTTGCACGAAAAGCACAACACACTTTAACACACTTTATAATTCCATTGCACATTGTAAATACATAGTTACATTTTATCTTTATCTTATTATTATATTATTCTACCATATTTTTCTTACTCTTATCCTTTTTAAACAATTTTTATTTTTCTGTGGAGAGGTCAAAAAAGAAATTTCACTGCTGGCTGTACCATGTATAACTACGTATGTGACCAATAAACCTGATTCTGATTCGGATTCTGCAATCAAACCAACATCACACAGCATTCCACCAATCAGAACACGATCAGCACGCCGGCGTAGCGGTTAGCTCATCCACCTCGCTTCAAATCCTGATCTGGGTGGAGTTTCCACGTTCTCTCCGTGTCCATGTGGGTTTCCTCCAGATTCCACTCACCCCATGACCATCCAGGGGAGAACGTTTCAGGCACTGGGCAGATACACCCAGGACAGGGCGCCAATCTATCACTGGGCACACACTCACTCACACAGACACACTCTATATGGGGCAATTTGGAGAACTCAATTGACTTGAGCCATGTTTTTGGACTGTGGGAGGAAACCGGAGAACCCGGAGGAAACCCACGCGGACACCGGGAGAACATGGAAACTCCACCCAGATGGGGATTCGAACCGGGAATCCCTAGCGCTGAGAGGAGAACATGCTAACCACTAAGCCACCGTGCCGCCCCTGTCCAAATATCCATCTATCCATATCTTCCGCTTTATCCCCTATTAGGGTCGTGGGGGGGTTCTCGATGTCCATCCAGGGAAGAACATTTCGGGCGCTGGGCAGATACACCCAGGACAGAGCGCCGATCTATCACTGGGCACACACTCACTCACACAGACACACTCTATATGGGGCAATTTGGAGAACTCAATTGACTTGATCCATGTTTTTGGACTGTGGGAGGAAACCGGAGAACCCGGAGGAAACCCACGCGGACACGTGGAGAACATGGAAAACTCCACCCAGATTGGGATTCGAACCGGGAATCCCTAACGCTGAGAGGAGAACATGCCAACCACTAAGCCACCGTGCCGCCCCTGTCCAAATGGATGTATCCATATATTAATTATTAATAACTTACCACATTTTTAAATGAATTTATTTACCCCAGTCTCCACCCCCCACCTCCACACACACACACACACACACACACACACACACACACACACACACACACCTTGTAACCAATCTTGAGATCTTCACAGAGCTGTGAGCAGCCGCTCAGTTTGCTGTTGAGACATTCATTAACGAAGCAGTTCAGCTCATCAGATCCGTCTCCACAGTCGTCCTTCTTATCACACAACACGTCCTCGCTCACACACTTCCCGTTGCTGCAGAGGTGTCCGGAGTCGTTACAGTGCTTTTCTGTGAACACACACACACACACACACACACACACACACACACACACACACACACACACACACACACACACAGAATTACACTGTGGTTTTAAACCTAATGCAGTGAAGTTAAAATGTCGTTCATTCATTCATTATCTCCCGCTTTATCCTCTATTACGGTCGTGGCTGGGCCCCATGCCCATCCAGGGGAGAACGTCTCGGGCGCTGGGCAGATACACCCAGGACAGGGCGCCAATCCATCGCTGGGCACACACTCATTCACTCACACAGACACAC
>JAFMOC010000589.1:52500-72500 GCA_019802505.1 Corydoras sp. C115 | reverse complement strand
GTCAATTGGATTCTCCAAATTGCCCCATATAGCGTGTGTGTGTGAGTGAGTGTGTTCCCAGTGACAGATTGGCGTCCTGTCCTGGGTGTATCTGCCCAGCGCCCGAAACGTTCTCCCCTGGATGGACATGGGGAACCCCCCCCGAGACCCTAATAGAGGATAAAGTGGAAGATAATGGATGGATGGATATTTAAACAGGGGCAACATGGTGGCTTAGTGGTTAGCATGTTCTCCTCTCAGTGCTAGGGATTCCCGGTTCAACTCCCAACCTGGGTGGAGTTTCCATGTTCTCCCCGTGTCCTCGTGGGTTTCCTCCGGGTTCTCCGGTTTCCTCCCACAGTCCAAAAACATGGATGAAGTCAATTGAATTCTCCAAATTGCCCCATATAGAGTGTGTTTGTGTGAGTGAGTGTGTGCCCAGTGATAGATTGGCGCCCTGTCCTGGGTGTATCTGCCCAGCGCCCGAAACGTTCTCCCCTGGATGGGCATGGGGAACCCCCCCCCCGCCCCGCGACCCTAATAGAGGATAAAGTGGAAGATAATGGATGGATGGACGATCCGGATGGAGATTTTCTAGGTTCTCTCCATGTCTGAGGGGGTTTTATCTGGGATTCTTCCCACAATCCAAAAGCATGGATTCAAGGTGAATGGGCTGCTCTAAATTGCCCCAACATACTGTAGTGTGCGTAGCAATAAATAGTGGTTAGCATGTTCTCCTCTCAGCGCTAGGGATTCCCGGTTCCAATCCCCATCTGGGTGGAGTTTCCATGTTCTCCCCGTGTCCACGTGGGTTTCCTCCGGGTTCTCCGGTTTCCTCCCACAGTCCAAAAACATGGATCAAGTCAATTGAGTTCTCCAAAATGCCCCATATAGAGTGTGTGTGTGTGAGTGAGTGTGTGCCCAGTGATAGATTGGTGCCCTGTCCTGGGTGTATCTGCCCAGCACCCGAAACGGTCTCCCCTGGATGGACATGGGAACCCCAGGGGAACCCCACCGCGACCCTACTAGAGGATAAAGCGGGAGATAATGGATGGATGGAAACTGTAAACATACAGAACCCCAGGTTCTTCTTGCAGTACTAATTCAGTACTCACCGCAGTGGGTCTCATCCGTCCCGTTCTCACAGTCGTTCTCCTTGTCGCAGGTCCAGCTCATGGGAATACAGCGACCGCTGGGGCAAGCGAAGAAGTTGACCGGACATTTCAGCTTCCTCTTCTCTGTTCCACGCAGAAAACGGGACATTTGCAAAGTTTGAACTCGGAACCTGAGGATTCAGAGATGAGCTGCGTGCGATGGACTCACCAGGACAGTTCCTCTCATCGGAAAAGTCACCACAGTCGTTGGAGCCGTCACATTGCCAGGAGGGGGCGTAGCAGAGCGTGGTCTGCTCACACTTCTGAAAGGTCACACCTTTGACCCCTAGTAGATAGAAGCTGGAGCAGTCTGTCGGGCCTGAGAGAGAATTTAGATTCGATTCAACTTTATTGTTATTGTGCAAGGGCGGCACGGTGGCTTAGCATGTTCTCCTTTCAATCCCTAATGCTGAGAGGAGAACATGCCAACCACTAAGCCACCGCGCTGCCCCACCTTTAAAGTCAATTATTAAAAACATGGATTCAAAGGAGGCGGCATGGTGGATTAGTGGTCAGCATGTTCTCCTCTCAGCACTAGGGGTTCCCGGTTCGAATCCCCATCTGGATGGAGTTTCCATGTTCTCCCCGTGTCCAAGTGGGTTTCCTCCGGGTTCTCCGGTTTCCTCCCACAGTCCAAAAACATGGATCGAGTCAATTGAATTCTCCAAATTGCCCCATTTAGAGTGTGTCTGTGAGTGAGTGTGTGCCCAGTGATAGATTGGTGTCCTGTCCTGGGTCTATCTGCCCAGCGCCCGAAACGTTCTCCCCTGGATGGGCATGGGAAATATATATATAAATGTATATACATAATATGAACATAATATGAACTTGATGGGGCGGCACGATGGCTTAGTGGTTGGCATGTTCTCCTCTCAGCGCTAGGGATTCCCGGTTCAATTCCCCATCTGGGTGGAGTTTCCATGTTCTCCCCGTGTCCACGTGGGTTTCCTCTGGGTTCTCCGGTTTCCTCCCACAGTCCAAAAACATGGATTGGGTCAATTGAATTCTCCAAATTGCCCCATATAGAGTGTGTCTGTGTGAGTGAGTGTGTGCCCAGTGATAGATTGGCGTCCTGTCCTGGGTGTATCTGCCCAGCGCCCGAAACGTTCTCCCCTGGATGGGCATGGGTGTTCTCTGGTTTCCTCCCACAGTCCAAAAACATGGCTCAAGGGCAATTGAGTTCTCCAAATTGCCCCATATAGAGTGTGTCTGTGTTGAGTGAGTGAGTGTCCAGTGATAGATTGGCGTCCTGTCCTGGGTGTATCTGCCCAGCACCTGAAACTTTCTTCCTTGGATGGGCATGGGGAACCCCCCGCCCACACACACGGGTCATGCATGCAGTCAGCCAATCACGTGTGTGTATAGAAAAAGACGATTGGGAAATCTGACCTCAAGGACTTTCTAACTGTCCCACTACTAGTTAGTTTGCTTACTTACTTTAACTTGGTGTCCATATAGTGCTTCTATAATTAAGACTTTAGTGCAGTGAGTGTTGGATATGGAGGTATTTTTAGGTGTCAGTGCTCCAGTGTTAGTTCCAGTTGTGCATTGTGGTTGTATATACTTTAAGCATTCTGTTAGAAGGTCTTAAATAAAGGTGTTTGTGAGGCTAGGAGAACCCTCATTAGGTCTAAAGTGCATACTCAGACTGAATGATGTGATAACAGAAGCTTACTGCAGTTCATCTCATCGCTGGCGTCCTCACAGTCCACCACCTGGTTGCAGCGGCTGGAGTTGGAGATGCAGGATCCATCCTTACACTGGAACTCGGCCGCAGTGCAGAGCGTCACTGAAGAGAGAGAGCAACGAAAAGCAGGGTTTACATCTTTAAACTGTAGGCCAGAAATTATGAACATTTATTTCCAGTATTATGAAATGAAATTGTTATGAAAATAATTTGCATGAAATTAGTATAAAAGCAGAATCTATGAAATAAAGATCAAAAGGTCGTCAGCGTTTTAAAGAAATCATTTGGGATGCTGCTGATTGACAGCTGAATATAGTCTGCTCTGAGGTCTGATGGACTGGTAACATATTTGGAGTCGTTTCCTGCTATTGGCTGAGTGCAGGGATAGGCCCCAGCACCTAATCCATTTTGCCTACTGTATGCACACACAGAGGAATCCGTCCTCCACATTTAACCCATCGGTGCAGAAACACACACACACACACACACATATATACACACATTATCTTCCGTGTTATCCTATATTAGGGTCGTGGGGGGTTCCTCATGCCCATCCATCAACACACT
This sequence comes from Corydoras sp. C115, assembly GCA_019802505.1. Lineage (NCBI taxonomy): Eukaryota > Metazoa > Chordata > Actinopteri > Siluriformes > Callichthyidae > Corydoras > Corydoras sp. C115. Next base: position 69,113 of record JAFMOC010000589.1, on the reverse strand, counting down.
CCAAATGGGGCAATTTGGAGAATTCAATTGACTTTGATCTAGGGGTGGGCTGCAATATTCGCTGATTCGACGATTCGATTCGGAGAACCGTAGTCGACTATGAACCTCATGGTCGAATGTACCATTTTGACCACATGGGGGCGCCCATGGCTGCTGCTAAGCATTAGTTTTTACATGAAATGTCTTTGTTTTCGTTATATATATATATATATAGCCTTTTGTCAAATAAAATCATCCTAATTTCTAGAAAAAAAAGAAAAAAGAAAAACAAAAAAAAAAAGGTTTTCTTTTGTTAGAAAAACAAGTAAAATATTTAAAAAAATCTTTTTTAAAAACTACGCTTATAGCGCCATCTTGTGGTGAAATTTTAACTGATTTGACTAGCAGTCGACTATAGGGAAAATCTGACGAATCAGATTCGACTACGAAAATCTTTAGTTGAAGACACCCCTACTTTGATCCATGTTTTTGGACTGTGGGAGGAAACCGAGAACCGGAGAAACCGGACGGAGAACATGGAAAACTCCACCCATACGGGCTTAGAACGGATTCCTAGGCTGAGAGAGAACATGGAAACTCCACTATATATAGATGGGTGTTCGAATATATATTATAATCCCTAGCGCTGAGAGGAGAACATGGTAATTATACTAATATGTGTGTGTGTGTGTGTGTGTGTGTGTGTGTGTGTGTATGTATATATATCATATATATATATATATATATATATACATATATACACACACACACACACACACACTGAGTCAGACGTGTCCGGTACATAGTGGAACTGGAAATTAAACCAGGGGAACCTTCAGGTCACGAGGCTGGTTCCTTAACCCCAAGCCTACAACTGCCCCCTACTGACTAGTATAAATAATTTTAAACATAATATATATAATATATATTATAGTAGGCAGCCAAAAGTTCTGTTAGAATGCCGCTGCCCCAACTTTCCGCCGTAAATAATGATCCAAACCCACTGTAGAACCTGCATACTCACTGTTGCAGGGCAGTTCGTCGGAGCGGTCTCCGCAGTCATCGGTGCCATCACACCAGGAGCTGTGTTTGATGCAGCGGCCATTGAGACAGCGTCTGTAGCCCTTCTTACAGCCGCGATTAGCTGCAGCAGACATGGAAACATCCCAAAATATACACATTTCTGAGAACTGTGGACGGAACATTTTCAGTGCTGCAGACTGTGAGGTGTAGTGGTGTTCTAATGCAGCAGGCAGGTATTGTGGGCGGGGCTAATGGAAAAACAGTGCTTTTCTCACAGCAGTAGGACGGCTTCTCGTCCGACTTGTCTTTGCAGTGAGCTCGGCCGTCACACGTCAGGCTGTAGTTGATGCAGTCGCCGTTGCCGCACTCGAACTCGTCGAAGCTGTGGCACGTCGTGTTCTCCGCTGGAAAAGCGAGCAGCGATACGGAATCGTTTTACCTGATACCTTTAAAGTCCATCCATCCATTATCTTCCACTTTATCCTCTATTAAGAATGCGGGGGGGTTCCCCATGCCCATCCAGAGGAGAACGTTTCGGGTGCTGGGCAGATACACCCAGGACAGGGGGGCAATCTATCACTGGGCACACACTCACTCACACAGACACACACTATATGGGGCAATTTGGAGAATTCAATTGACTTGATCCATGTTTTTGGACTGTGGGAGGAAACCGGAGAACCCGGAGGAAACCCATGTGGACATGGAAACTCCACCCAGATGGGGAATCAAACCGGGAATCCCTAGTGCTGAGAGGAGAACATGCTAACAACTAAGACGCCCTACCTTTAAAGTCAATTATTAAAAACATGGATTCAAAGGGTGGCTTAGTGGTTGGCATGTTCTCCTCTCAGCGTTAGGGAGTCCCGGTTCGAATCCAAACCTCAGTGGAGTTTCCATGTTCTCCCGATGTCTGCGTGGGTTTCCTCCGGGTTCTCCGGTTTCCTCCCACAGTCCAAAAACATGGATCAAGGTCAATTGAATTCTCCAAATTGCCCCATACACAATACTTTTGTATTTATGTGAGTGAGTGTATGCCCAGCGATAGATTGCCCCCCTGTCCTGGGTGTATCTACCCAGCACCCATAACACACCCCCCTGGATGGGCATGAAGACCCCCCCCCCCCCCCTCGACCCTAATATAGGATAAAGTGGAAGATAATGGATGGATGGACGTGAATACATTAAAGTCTAAAGTCCACTTCAGATTCCGTGACCCCGCTGGACGTCCGACTCACCCACACACACGGTGTCCTCCAGCTTGCGCTCGCCCCGACAGCTGCAGTTGACCCGCCCCTCCGACGTCAACAGACAGAGATCCTCGCAGCCGCCGTTATTAGTCTGACACGGAGAGAACTCACCTGCACACCAAACAGATTCACCTTTAACCTCCACCTCACTCGGACACGCCACTCTGTTTCAGCCTGACCGCAGACTCACAGCTGTTGGTGTCCTTGGCCACGGCGATGATGCCCATGGGCTGCTGAGGGATGTCGGCACGCAGCACTTTCATATCGCGGCCGAACTTGTCGGCCCGGAGCACGGCCCTGCGCACCCAGTCCGTCCAGAAGATGTACTCGCCGTAGACGGCCAGGCCGAACGGATGGACCGGCTCGTTCTTCAAAACCACCTGAGAACACAGAGGAAGCTTATACACCACCCAGAATCACGGCACTGGACTGCTCTGCGGGGGATTTACCTCAGAACTTGTGTTTAATACGACGACAGAGCTCTGGCACTGCCAGTAGAGGGCACTAGTCTATAGTGATGGGCATTCGGGTGTTTTCAGAGAGCCGTTTCCTTTGACTCGACTCTCTTAAAAGAGTCGGTTCTTTTGGCTCCCAAGTGGCTTCACACAGACACACACACTTTATATAACACACACACAGACACACTCTATATGGGGCAATTTGGAGAATTCAATTGACCTTGAGCCATGTTTTTGGACTGTGGGAGGAAACCGGAGAACCCGGAGGAAACCCATGTGGACACGGGGAGAACATGGAAACTCCACCCAGATGGGATTCGATTCATGTGTGTAACCCCCCCTCTCCTGCTCAGTGCAGGTGCACAGACTCCGCCCACAACGGCTCCTGAAATACGGCTCCCAATCAAGAACCTGCTCTAAGTGTGTACACTTTGTGTGTGTGTGTGTGTGTGTGTGTGTGTGTTCACTGTTTGTATGTGTGTGTGTGTGTGTGTTCACTGTTTGTATGTGTGTATGTGTGTGTGTGTGAGCATGTGTGTGTGAGCATGTGTGTGTGTGTGAGCATGTGTGTGTGTGTGTGAGCATGTGTGTGTGTGTGTTCAGTGTGTGTGTGTGTGTGTGTGTGTGTGTGTGGATGTGTGTTCACTGTGCAGATACACAGACTCCGCCCACATCTGCTCCCAAAAAACAGCTCCCAATCAAGAACCGGCTCTTAGTGTGTGTGTGTGTGTGTGTTCACTGTGTGTGCACGTGTGTTTACTATGCAGATACAGACTCCACCCAGATTGGTTCACTGTGTGTGTGTGTGCACGTGTTCACTGTGTGTGTGTGTGTGTTTACTGTGTGTTTTCACTGTATGTGTGTGTGTGTGTGTGTGTGTGTGTGTGTGTTTACTGTGTGTGTGTGTGTGTGTGTTTACTGTGTGTGTGTGTGTTTACTGTGTGTTTTCACTGTATGTGTGTGTGTGTGTGTTTACTGTGTGTGTGTGTGTTTACTGTGTGTTTTCACTGTATGTGTGTTTGTGTGTTCACTGTGTGTGTGTGTGTGTTTACTGTGTGTTTTCACTGTATGTGTGTTTGTGTGTTTTCACTGTATGTGTGTTTGTGTGTTCACTGTGTGTGTGTGTGTTTACTGTGTGTTTTCACTGTATGTGTGTTTGTGTTTGTGTGTTCACTGTGTGTGTGTGTGTTTACTGTGTTTTCACTGTATGTGTGTGTGTGTATGTGTGTGCGCGCACGTGTTCACAGTGTGTTTTCACTGTGTGTGTGTGTTTTCACTGTGTGTGTGTGTGTGTTTTACTGTGTGTTTTCACTGTATGTGTGTGTGTGTGTGTTCACCGTGTGTGTGTGTTCACTGTGTGTGTGTGTGTGTTCACTGTGTGTGTGTTCACTGTGTGTGTGTGTGTGTGTGTGTGTGTGTGTGTGTGTGTGTGTGTGTGTGTGTGTGCACGTGTGTTCACTATGCAGATACAGACTCCGCCCACATCAGCTCCCAAAAAACAGCTCCACAAGAACCGGCTCTCCTCGTTCACTTCAAAGAGCCGACTCTTAGAGCCGAATCGTTCATGACCGACTCATCACGACCGGTCCAGTACTCAGGGTTTTGTTTTGAGATTTTAAAGGACAAGCGAAACTCTCAACGTTGATGTTTCTGTATATTTTTAGATCAGACGGGGGGTGGGGGGGGGGTGGAGGAGCACTCACAAAGCGGTTGGTGCCATCATACTCGCACCGCTCAATCTTGTCCAGCGTGGCGTCCGAGAAATACAACTTCTCGGCCCGGTGGTCGATCGCCAGGCCGTTGGGAGTGCGGATGCTGTTCCCCACAATCACCAACACGTTGGCCCCGGTCAGTGAGGACCGCATGATGCTGGGCGACAGCTCGTTCCAGTTCGTCCAGAACATCAGCCTGGAATCAGAACCCCAAAAATGATCGGTTTAAAGGTAATATACAGAGATAATATTGTTTTTTAAACATATAAACACTCGTGGTCATGTGACTATGCATGTATACTGTTCATGGCGTAAAATCCATCCATCATCTTCCACTTTATCCTCTATTAGGGTTGTGGGGGGGTTCCCTCATGCCCATCCAGGGGAGAAAGTTTCGGGCGCTGGGCAGATACACCCAGGACAGGGTTCCAATCCATCACTGGGCACACACTCACTCACACAGACACACTCTATATGGGGCAATTTGGAGAACTCAATTGACTTGATCCATGTTTTTGGACCGTGGGAGGAAATCGGAGAACCCGGAGGAAACCCACACGGACACGGGGAGAACATGGAAACTCCACCTAGATTAGGATTCGAACCGGGAACCTCTAGCGCTGAGAGGAGAACATGCTAACCACTAAGCCACCGTGCCTCTGTCCAAATATCCATCCATCCATTACCCATGCCCATCCAGGGGAGAACGTCTCGGGCGCTGGGAAGATACACCCAGGACAGGGTTCCAATCTATCGCTGGGCACACACTCACTCACACAGACATACACACTCTATATGGGGCAATTTGAATAACTCAATTGACTTCATCCATATTTTTGGACTGTGGGAGGAAACCCTGGAGGAAACCCACGCGGACACGGGGAGAACATGGAAACTCCACCCAGATTGGGATTCGAACCGGGAATCCCTAGTGCTGAGAGGAGAACATGCTTATCTAATATCGTGAATTTGAACAGTTGAGTAATAAACCCATTATGGACTCTCACCCTTGGCACTCATCAATAGCAAAGGCTCTTGGGTGATCATCTCCAGACATGGTGACCACAGTCTCCCTGTTGAAGGCGCCGTTGCGGGTCTGATCCACCGTGTGCCGAGTTATAGTGGACGTGGTGTAGCTGGTCCAGTAAAGTGCGTCCCACGCCCTGTGATACGCCAAGCCCTCCACTGAGCCCACATCTGCAGACGAAAAGAAAAGAATGATTTCATTACAACACCACAGCGGCAGGGTAAGGACTACGGATGGGACGATTCATCATTCGCGATTAATCGTGATGACAATTGTTACAATTAATTAATCGTAAGAGTGTCTCAACATCATGAAGACATTTATATATTCATTATTCATTATCTTCCGCTTTATCCTCTATTAGGGTCGCGGTGGGGTTCCCCCATGTCCATCCAGGGGAGAACGTCTCAGGCGCTGGGCAGATACACCCAGGACAGGACGCCAATCCATTGCTGGGCACACACTCACTCACACAGACACACTCTATATGGGGCAATTTTTGAGAATTCAATTGACTTGATCCATGTTTTTGGACTGTGGGAGGAAACCGGAGAACCCGGAGGAAACCCACGCAGACACGGGGAGAACATGGAACACCCAGATGGGGATTCGAACCGGGAATCCCTAGCACTGAGAGGAGAACATGCTAAACACTAAGCCACCGTGCCGCCCACATTTATATATACATATGGAAATATATATATATTTTATGCCAGAGACCAAAACTTTAAACCAAGGGTCTGTTTTATCTAAAGGAACATTAGAACACCTGAAACAGCGAGGGTTAAGGGTCCTGCTCAACTCCCAACACCCCAACTACTACCACACACCACCACATCACACCACACAACAACCACTGAGCTACCACACCACACCCTTGTCTGTTATCTTTGTCATTACAGGAAAAGACTAGTTCTCTTTCACGTGGATATGAATTTGTACCTTACGGAATAAATATTTATTTGGACTTAATTAAAAAAAAAAGTTCAATATATTGTTTTAATATTCAGCAAAAGCTCCTGCGTCTTTTTTTTTTTTTAATCTAATGTTATTTTTTATAACCATGGAAACATGGAGAGCATTGTTCCTGTGATATCTTCCAACTTCCATCCATCCATTATCTTCCGCTTTATCCTCTATTAGGGTCGCGGGGGGGGGGGGGGGGGGGGGTTCCCCATCTCACCCACACAAACACACTCTATATGGGGCAATTTGGAAAACTCAATTGCCCTTAAGCCATGTTTTTGGACTGTGGGAGGAAACCAGAGAACCCCCATGCCCATCCAGGGGGGAACGTTTCGGGTGCTGGGCAGATACAACCCAGGACAGGACACCAATCTATCGCTGGACACACACTCACTCACACACACACACTCTATATGGGGCAATTTGGAGAATTCAATTGACTTGATCCATGTTTTTGGACTGTGGGAGGAAACCGAAGAACCCGGAGGAAACCCACACGGACACAGGGAGAATATGGAAACTCCACCCAGAATCCCTAGCGCTGAGAGGAGAACATGCTAACTAACACTAAGCCACCGTGCCGCCCCTGTGTTCCAACTTGAATTAAATAATTAAAAGTAAATGATTGCATAATAATTCTCTCATCACGGTGGCTTAGTGGTTAGCATGTTCTCCTCTCAGCACTAGGGATTCCCGGTTCGAGGTTCGAGTTTCCATGTTCTCCCCGTGTCTGCGTGGGTGTCCTCCGGGTTCTCCGGTTTCCTCCCACAGTCCAAAAAACATGGATCAAGTCAATTGAGTTCTCCAAATTGCCCCATATAGAGTTTGTTTTCATGAGTGAGTGTGTGCCCAGTGTAGATTGGCGCCCTGTCCTGGGTCTATCTGCCCAGCGCCCGAAACGTTCTCCCCTGGACATAAGGAACCCCCCCCCCACACACATGACCCAAGATAATGGATGGATGGATTATTTCTCAGTCAATAATTGTCTCACGAGGACGATTATGAGGACATTGTGCTGGCGATGCTGTAAGCTCATAATGACCATCCATTTAAAGACATCTCGCATCTTTTTCGATTTCCGTCCAATATTTTCGCCTGTAATTCATCAAACTCAATTATTTCTCCCTGAAGCGGGCCGTATGTATTTCTCCCTGAAGCGGGCCGTATGTCGGCAGCCGGCGGCAGCAGGTGGAATCAGGGAGTCATTTCACGGCTGGCTGCATTGTGCACACAGATCATGTCACGGAAGAGACGCCGCGTTGCTTTTCTGCAGACAGAACAGACACGTGGGACAGTTTCCGACTGCGAAACGAAGATCCCAAACCACGGATTTAGGAAATTGAAGTAAAGTCGCTCAGATAGTCAGCGGGTTTTCATTTCTACGGTTTTAAAGTCCATTCATTCATTATCTTCCGCTTTATCCTCTATTAGGTTCAGGGGGGGGTTCCCCATGCCCATCCAGGGGAGAACGTTTCGGGCGCTGGGCAGATAGACCCAGGACAGGGCGCCAATCCATCGCTGGGTACACACTCACTCACACAGACACACTATATATGGGGCAATTTGGAGAATTCAATTGACTTGATCCATGTTTTTGGACTGTGGGAGGAAACCAGAGAACCCGGAGGAAACCCACACGGACACGGGGAGAACATGGAAACTCCACCCAGATTGGGATTCGAACCGGGAATCCCTAGCACTGAGAGGAGAACATGCTAACCACTAAGCCACAGTGCCGCCCATAAAATCACAGTTTTTTTAATTTATTTAAAGCTAGGTAATTGTCTAGTCCATCCATTATCTTCCGCTTCATCCTCTATTAGGGTCACATGCCCATCCAGGGGAGAACGTCTCGGGCGCTGGGCAGATACACCCAGGACAGGGGGGCAATCTATCACTGGGCACACACTCACTCACACAAACACACTCTATATGGGGCAATTTGGAGAATTCAATTGACTTGATCCATGTTTTTGGACTGTGGGAGGAAACCAGAGAACCCGGAGGAAACCCACATGCACACGGGGAGAACATGGAAACTCCACCCAGATTGGGATTCGAACCGGGAATCCCTAGCGCTGAGAGGAGAACATGCTAACCACTAAGACACCCCATAAGAAATATTCATGATGATATAATTACTCTGCAATCGTTTACTTTTTAATTATTTATTACAAGTTGGAAGATGGGCGTCACGGTGGCTTGGTGGTTTGCATGTTCTCCTCTCAGCGCTAGGGATTCCCGGTTCGAATCCCCATCTGGGTGGAGTTTCCATGTTCTCCCCGTGTCTGTGTGGGTTTCCTCCGGGTTCTCCGGTTTCCTCCCACAGTCCAAAAACATGGATCAAGTCAATTGAAATCTCAAAATTGCTCCATATAGAGTGTGTCTGTCTGTGTGAGTGTGTGTCCAGTGATAGATTGGCGCCCTGTCCTGGGTGTATCTGCCCAGCGCCCGAGACGTTCTCCCCTGGATGGGCATGGGGAACCCCACCGCGACCCTAATAGAGGATAAAGCGGGAGATAATGGATGAATGAATGAAGTTGGAAGATAGGGCGCCACGGTGGCTTTGTGGTTAGCATGTTCCCCAAAAACATGGATCAAGGTTAACTAAATTCTCCAAATTGCCCCATATAGAGTGTGTGTGTGAGTGAGTGTGTGTCCAGCAATAGATTGGCGTCCTGTCCTGGATGTATCTGCCCAGCGCCCGAAACGTTCTCCCCTGGATGGGCATGGGGAACCCCCCACCCCACCCCCCTGCGACCCTAACAGAGGATAAAGCGGAAGATAATGGATGGAAATGCTGCTTCATCTTTAACTCGCTGTTTAAATCCCTTTGAATAAAAGTAAACGTAGCTGAGAACAAAGCCCTCGATGAAGCCATGGTTTCTTCATGGTGTCTTTTGATTTTCAGGGTACTATAGAAAACCCTGTCAATAAACAGATCATCAGACTTAATGGGGCAACTGGGGTGGGGCAACTGGTGGAGGAGGAACGGGAGTGGCGTACCACACTACGACTGATGCAGGACGAGTGCCGGCCCATTAAACTCTTCATTGTTACCTCAGACACACTCACACTGCATCAGTCGTAGTGTGGTACACCACTCCCGTTCCTCCTCCACCAGTTGCCCCACCCACCCATCCACACCCACACCCACTCTCCCACACACTGTGGACGGAATTGCACTTCGGCGTTTATTAGAGGCAGGGAGGTCATTAAGTCTGATGATGTTTATTCAGTGTGTGTGTGTGTTGGTGGGGGGGTGTGGATGGGTGGGTGGGGGGGTGGGGCAACTGGTGGAGGAGGAACGGGAGTGGTGTACCACACTACGAGTGATGCAGTGTGAGTGTGTCTGAGGTAACAATGAAGAGCTTAATGGGGACGTCACTCGTCCTGCATCACTCGTAGTGTGGTATGCCACTCCCGTTCCTCCTCCACCAGTTGCCCCACCCACCCATCCACACCCACACCCCCACCCCCACCCCCACCCACTGTGGACAGAATTGCACTTCGGCGTTTATTAGAGGCAGGGAGGTCATTAAGTCTGATGATCTGTTTATTCACAGTGTGTGTGTGTGTGTGTGTGGGGGGGGGTCGTAGTGTGGTACACCACTCCCATTCCTCCTCCACCAGTTGCCCCACCCACCCATCCACACCCACACCCACACCCCCACACGTACAGTGGATGGAATTGCACTTCAGAGTTTATTAGAGGCAGGGAGGTCATTAAGTCTGATGATGTTTATTCACAGTGTGTGTGTATGTGGGGGGGGTGGATGGGTGGGTGGGGCAACTGGTGTAGGAGGAACGGGAGTGGCGTACCACACTACGAGTGATGCAGGACGAGTGCCGGCCCCCTTAAACTCTTCATGGTTACCTCAGACACACTCACACTGCATGTGGATGGCTGAGGGGCGTAAGGGCAACATGAGCTGGGACCAAGGAAAGGACTGGACCCTGCACAAGGCACTGGTACCGGTTCTGGACACCCTGATCATAGGAATGGGGCTGCTGGGCCACTCGCTGGTCATCTTCACGTTGCTGAGGAGACGGCGCAAAACGGGATGTCGGAGTCTCCACGGGACGGATACCCTGCTGCTCTCCCTGAGCACCTCCGACGTGGTCCTGCTCCTCATCCTGCCCTTCCACACGGCGGCCATCGCGCTGGGGGACTGGCCGTTCGGCGACCCCATATGTAAGACCGTCAGCTTCCTGGGCGTGGCGTGCAACACGGTCAGCGCCTTCACGCTGGCTGCATTGGCGGTGACCCGCTATCTGACCGTGGTGCATCCGTCGTGGGTCTACCGCTCCAGCATGCAGCGCTGGTTATGGGTCACCACGGTGCTGCTCTGGGCGCCGGCCGTGGCCTTGGCCGCGCCGCAGTTCGCCTTCCGGACGGTGGGCACCTCCGCCACCACGCACTGCTTCGCTTTCCTGAGTGACATCAGCCAGGTGGTCTACAGCACGGCGCTCTTCTTGTCCGGCTTCGTCTTCCCGTTGTCGGTCATCGTCCTGATGTACGCCAAACTCTACGGCTTCCTGCGGAGGACGAGTGCGCAGGGCGGGACGTCGCAGTTGGAGCGTTACCAGAAGCAGGTGACCCAAACCACAGCCCTGCTGGTCGTGGTCTTCACCGTCTGCTGGCTGCCGTCCTACGTGGTCATGTTCTCGAGGGTGGGGAAGAGCGTCGCCGAGGTGGATGGCTCGCGGGTTCTGGCTCTGCTGGCCCGCATGATGGCCACCTCGGCGTCCATGGTCAACCCGCTGCTGTACGCCTTCGTCTCGCGCAAGTTCAGGCAAGAGCTGCTCGGCAAAGCCAGATGGTGGGACCGCGTCCTCGCACGGTGGAGCGTCTGCTGTCCCAAACGGAACAGGGACACGGTGCGACCCTTCAACCCGACAGAGACGGACAGCCACGTCCAGAACCACAGCCAAGGAGACGGAGCCGAGGTAATAAACGAGGGACTATCTCAAAAGTCTCATAAATTGTGGAGTATCTCAAAAGTCTCATAAATTGGGGAGTATCTCAGAATCTAGCACTTGATTTTTGAATCGGACTCTATTTTGTAGTTCATATAATGACTCCTGATTAACACTAGAAGACCAAGGAATTTTGACCACCCCCTAAGTCCCGAAAGAGGGTCAAATGGCCCTTAGTCCAAACTACCTCTGATGGCTCCAATTAGCATCCTTTCATTTGTAAATGTGCCCGTTGCCTGAGGAACCAGCAGGGGGAGGAGAGCCGAACTCACACAAACGCCCCTCATTGTATACCAAACTCTACGGCTTCCTGCGGAGGACCAGCACGTCGCAGTTGGAGCGCTACCAGAAGCAGGTGACCCAAACTACGGCCCTGCTGGTCGTGGTCTTCACCGTCTGCTGGCTGCCGTCCTACGTGGTCATGTTCTCGAGGGTGGGGAAGAGCGTCGCCGAGGTGGATGGCTCGCGGGTTCTGGCTCTGCTGGCCCGCATGATGGCCACCTCGGCGTCCATGGTCAACCCGCTGCTGTACGCCTTCGTCTCGCGCAAGTTCAGGCAAGAGCAGCTCGGCAAAGCCATATGGTGGGACCGCGTCCTCGCACGGTGGAGCGTCTGCTGTCCCAAACGGAACAGGGACACGGTGCGACCTTTCAACCCGACAGAGACGGACAGCCACGTCCAGAACCACAGCCAAGGAGATGGAGCCGAGGTAATAAATGAGGGAGTATCTCAAAAGTCTCATAAATTGGGGAGTATCTCAAAAATCTCATAAATTGGGGAGTATCTCAAAAGTCTCAAATTGGGGAGTATCTCAGAATCTGGCACTTGATTTTTGAATCGGACTCTATTTTGTAGTTCATATAATGACTCCTGATTAACACTAGAAGACCCAGGAATTTCGACCACCCCCGAAGTCTCGAAAGAGGGTCAAATGGCCCTTAGTCCAAACTACCTCTGATGTGCACGTTGCCTGAGGAACCAGCAGGGGGAGGAGAGCCGAACTCACACAAACGCCCGTCATTGTACGCCAAACTCTACGGCTTCCTGCGGAGGACCGGGACGTCGCAGTTGGAGCGCTACCAGAAGCAGGTGACCCAAACCACAGCCCTGCTGGTCGTGGTCTTCACCGTCTGCTGGCTGCCGTCCTACGTGGTCATGTTCTCGAGGGTGGGGAAGAGCGTCGCCGAGGTGGATGGCTCGCGGGTTCTGGCTCTGCTGGCCCGCATGATGGCCACCTCGGCGTCCATGGTCAACCCGCTGCTGTACGCCTTCGTCTCGCGCAAGTTCAGGCAAGAGCTGCTCGGCAAAGCCAGATGGTGGGACCGCGTCCTCGCACGGTGGAGCGTCTGCTGTCCCAAACGGAACAGGGACACGGTGCGACCTTTCAACCCGACAGAGACGGACAGCCACGTCCAGAACCACAGCCAAGGAGACGGAGCTGCTCGGGCCGCCTCGAGGTTGCATCTCAAAAGTCTCATAAATTGGGGAGTATCTCAGAATCTGGCACTTGATTTTTTAAATCGGACTTATTTTGTAGTTCATATAATGACTCCTGGCGGCACGGTGGCTTAGTGGTTTAGCATGTTCTCCTCTCAGCGCTAGAGATTCCCGGTTCGAATCCCAATCTGGGTGGAGTTTCCATGTTCTCCCCGTGTCCGCGTGGGCTTCCTCCAGGTTCTCCGGTTTCCTCCCACAATCCATAAACATGGATCAAGTCAATTGAGTTCTCCAAATTGCCCCATATAGAGTGTGTCTGTGTGAGTGAGTGTGTGCCCAGTGATAGATTGGCGCCCTGTCCTGGGTGTATCTGCCCGGCGCCCGAAACGTTCTCCCCTGGATGGGCATGGGGAACCCCCCACGACCCTAGTAGAGGATAAAGCGGAAGATAATGGATGGATGGATAATGACTCCTGATTAATGGATGCTATTCCAAACATCAACACATGGAGGGCAGGGGTGGTTGGCATGTTAGTTGGGGTTGTGGCTCCTTTCTGTATGAACTGTGGAATACACGTGTCATATTGGGCCATATTTCAGTCCCAACCTTCTGTGTACAACATCAAATAGAACATCCATCCATCATCTTCCACTCCAATCCCATACCAGGGTCACGGTGGGGGGGTTCCCCATGCCCACCCAGGGGTGCCAGGGTGCCAATCTATCACTAGGCACATACTCAGACACACAAACACACTCTATATGGGGCAATTTGGAGAGTTCAATTGACCTTGAAACATGTTTTTGGACGGTGGGAGGAAACCGGAGAACCTGGAGGAAACCCACGCGGACACCCACACACCCACAAACACTCGTATGCAAGCACATTTACACACCCCTTGCACATTCACAGCCATGAGTGCACACACACTTGCGCGCACACACACACACACACACACACACACACACACACACACACACACACACACCCACAGTACATACACAGCAACCCGTGCACACACACACACACACACACCCTTAGATATGCGTGCACATATCCCCACATTAGTGAGCGCACACACAAGAATGGACACACAAACATGGACACACACATTTACACACACCCACAGCACATACACAGCCACACACACGTATGCACACACCCCAGTGTATGCGTCCACATAACCCCACACACACACACACACACACACACACACACACACACACACACACACACACACACCCTTAGATATGTGCACATATCCCCACATTAGCGAGCACACACACATGTATGCACGCACACACAAGAATGGACACACAAACATGGACACACACATTTACACACACCCACAGCACATACACAGCCACACACACATATGCACACACCCCAGTGTATGCGTCCACATAACCCCACACACACACACACACACACCCTTAGATATGTGCACATCCCCACATTAGCGAGCACACACACATGTATGCACGCACACACAAGAATGGACACACAAACATGGACACACACATTTACACACACCCACAGCACATACACAGCCACACACACGTATGCACACACCCCAGTGTATGCGTCCACATAACCCCACACACACACACACACACACACACACACACACACACACACACACACACCCTTAGATATGCGTGCACATATCCCCACATTAGTGAGCGCACACACAAGAATGGACACACAAACATGGACACACACATTTACACACACCCACAGCACATACACAGCCACACACACATATGCACACACGCCAGTGTATGCGTCCACATAACCCCACACACACACACACACACACACACACACCCTTAGATATGTGCACATATCCCCACATTAGCGAGCACACACACATGTATGCACGCACACACAAGAATGGACACACAAACATGGACACACACATTTACACACACCCACAGCACATACACAGCCACACACACAAATGCACACACCCCAGTGTATGCGCCACATAACCCCACACACACACACACACACACACACACACACACACACACACACACACCCTTAGATATGCGTGCACATATCCCCACATTAGTGAGCGCACACACAAGAATGGACACACAAACATGGACACACACATTTACACACACCCACAGCACATACACAGCCACACACACATATGCACACACCCCAGTGTATGCGTCCACATAACCCCCCCCCCCCCCACACACACACACACACCCTTAGATATGTGCACATCCCCACATTAGCGAGCACACACACATGTATGCACGCACACACAAGAATGGACACACAAACATGGACACACACATTTACACACACCCACAGCACATACACAGCCACACACACGTATGCACACACCCCAGTGTATGCGTCCACATAACCCCACACACACACACACACACACACACACACACACACACACCCTTAGATATGCGTGCACATATCCCCACATTAGTGAGTGCACACACAAGAATGGACACACAAACATGGACACACACCCACAGCACATACACAGCCACACACACATATGCACACACCCCAGTGTATGCGTCCACATAACCCCACACACACACACACACACACCCTTAGATATGTGCACATATCAACACATTAGCGAGCACACACACATGCATGCACGCACACACAAGAATGGACACACAAACATGGACACACACATTTACACACACCCACAGCACATACACAGCCACACACACGTATGCACACACCCCAGTGTATGCGTCCACATAACCCCACACACACACACACACACACACACACATGCGTTTCATTCAGCCCCAGTTGCAGGTGTATAGATCCAGCATGCTCATGTTTACTAAAAGCAAATAAATAGTTTAGGGAAGGCCCATGTGCTTTTTAAGCATGTCTCTCCCCTGATGCCCAACGGGGGAATCATAACAGCCTGGCTCAGTGAGTTGGGTTGAACTAGAACTGCGATCAGCAGCCCCGCCCTCAGCTCACCGCTCTATCGATACTCACTCTCGACGATGGTGATCCGGTTGGAGCCGTCGTCGTTGATCTGCTGGATGTTGCCGAAGTGGATGTCGCTGTAGAAGATGCGGTTGGCCCCTTTGCCGCCGCCGCCCCGGTGATCGAACGTGAGCGCGATGACGTTCTTCATGTGCGCAGGGTCCTCGAAGGGTTTGATGGGCGCGTTGAGGTTGGTCTCGTCCGACAGGTGGATGCTCTTTAGGATGGTGCGCTCCGAGTAGAGCAGGTAGCCGTCGTAGTCGCGGCAGCTCTGCCCGTCTTCGGCCAGCATGCCGTGGGCACAGGCGCAGGTGCGGGCGCTGTTACCACGGAAAAGACAGAGCTGCTCACAGCCACCGTTGTTCTCCTTGCAGATGTTGGTACCTGGAGAGCCAACGGAGTCAAAACAAGCCGTTCGATTCGGATTAGAATTCATGAAAAAATCTAATCAAATAAATAATTAATTACTAATTACTACTAGAGTAATTCTAGCAACTAATTTTATTAACATTTTAAAATCATTACTGTAATTAAAGTAAAACAAATAAACTGTCTTTCGAAAATCATGAAATCATGTTAGTTTAATTTAATTCTGTTATTATTATGATTAGTATAATTATTATGAAAAAAATAAAAAGGACTTTGTAAAAGGACGGCTCGGTGGTTTAGTGTTTAGCATGTTCTCCTCTCAGCAATAGGGGTTCGAATCCCAATCTGGGTCGAGTTTCCATGTTCTCCCCGTGTCTGCGTGGGTTTCCTCCGGGTTCTCCGGTTTCCTCCCACAGTCCA
>JAFMOC010000589.1:0-47500 GCA_019802505.1 Corydoras sp. C115 | reverse complement strand
CCATATAGAGTGTGTGTGTGAGTGAGTGTGTGCCCAGCGATAGATTGGCACCCAGTCCAGGGTGTATCTGCCCAGCACCCAAAACGCTCCCCGCAGGAGGATAAAGAGGAGGATAAAATGGAAGCTAATGGATGGATGGATGGAACATAGCACTGCCCCCTAGTGGTGTGTGTCCACATGGGTTTCCTCCGGGTTCTCCGGTTTCCTCCCACAGTCCAAAAACATGGATCAAGTCAATTGAATTCTCAAAATTGCCTCATATAGAGTGTGTCTGTGTGAGTGAGTGTGTGCCCAGCGATAGATTGGCGCCCTGTTCTGGGTGTATCTGCCCAGCGCCCGAAACGTTCTCCCCTGGATGGGCATGGGGAACCCCACCACGACCCTAATAGAGGATAAAGCGGAAGATAATGGATGGATGGATGGTTTAAGAACCAATCTGTACTTACCAGCATGAAAGTCAATGCCAACAGCCAGGGACGTGCCAGAGACCGGCACAAGAGCGTCGGATTTGTCCGCCGGATCTAAGGGGATGCCCCGGATGCCCTCGTGCACCGAATACAGCAGGAAGGAGCCCATTCCTACACCCCACACAACACGTTTATTATAATTATGAACGATGATGCATCCTTAATGATTTATTTCATAACATCAGCTCATCACCTGCAGTGTGGAACAGCGTGTTACATAGAAACTAGAGAGTGTTGAAGGTAACCGACCAATCAGAATGAAGTATGCATGTTTGTGTCTGAACGTTTCAGTGTTGGGTCTGTAAATAAAGTTCATATATATTCATGAAGTCTCGTACCTTCGCAGGACTGCTGCCCACTCTTCAGGTTGTAGCCCGCTGTGCACATGCAGGCTCTGCTGGTGGGGGAGGTGGGCAGGCAGAGCTGAGAGCAGTCCCCGTTGTTCTTAGTGCACAAGTTTGTACCTTTAACAAGAAAATAAACGCCTTTTAATTCAAATAAATTACATTAATTACAAGTAAAGTACTAAACACGATGAAAAGGTAACGGATTCATGCAAACGGGGGTGGAGCCAACATAAAATTGGCTCATTAACCTCCTGTGTGAATGAAATGAATTTTTAATAAAAATAAATAAAAATTATAATGATTATGATTAGAATAATTATCAGTATTTTTTATAATTAATTATAATTATCAAGCGGCACGGTGGTTTATTGGTTAGCATGTTCTCCTCTCAGCGCTAGGGATTCCTGGTTCGAATCCCCATCCATGTTCTCCCTGTGTCCATGTTGTCCTGGGTGTATCTGCCCAGCGCCCGAAACGTTCTCCCCTGGATGGGCATGGGGAACCCCCCCCTCCCATTACAGGATAAAGCGGAAGATAATGGATGGATGGAATCAATTATATTTATCGTTATTAATATTGATATTGGTATTATTATTATTTTCATCATCATTATTGCCATCCATCCATTATCTTCTGCTTTTTCCTCTATTAGGGCCGTGGGGGGGGGGGTTCCCCATGCCCATCCAGGGGAGAATGTTTCGGGTGCTGGGCAGATACACCCAGGACAGGGCGCCAATCTATCACTGGGCACACACTCACTCACACACACACACTCTATATGGGGCAATTTGGAGAATTCAATTGACTTGATCCATGTTTTTGGACTGTGGGAGGAAACCGGAGAACCCAAAGGAAACCCACGCAGATGGGAATTTGAACCGGGAATCCCTAGCACTGAGAGGAGAACATGCTATTGCCATCCACCTTAATTAATTTGCAAAACTCAGCAAATAATTCTGCTGAATTCTCTTAACTCGGCCCTGCTGAAGTTAAATGAGACGGACCTGTCTGCTGCACGGTCTCATTGTAGATTTTCATGTGCATCACTGGAGACGTGCTGTTCCTCAGAACTTTCCAGTTGCCTCCGTCCTTCTTGTCGCAGGTGCCCACCTGGTCTGTGCCCTGATCTGCCCACCACAACTTCTCACCTGAAACAGAGGGTTTAGGATCTCATTAAGCTGCATAGAGAATGTTAATCAACCCAGCTTTATTAATTTATTGTTTTATAGTTACACTCACTGTCCACGTTATCAGTTTATCTTACAAACTACATAGAGCATCAGTCAAAACTCTGGAAATGAACACCTCAGCATCACATTTTTATTGTAGCTTTATATATATATATATATATATAATATAGATATATATATATATGTATATATATATATATCAGAGATATATATATATGCTATGTATACACACACACATACATACACACACACACATATATATATATATATATAAATAAATCATACATACATACACAATCACACACATGCATATATATATATAATATCTATATATATATATATATTATATATATATATATATATATAATGAATCATACAACACACACAACACATGCTATATAGATATATGAATGATATAAAAATCCAGAATAAATACAGTGAATAATTCAGGGGGGGGGGGGGGGGGGGTTCTCATATATATATATATATATAATAAAAATGGAGACGGACCTGGCACGGTATATATAATATTATAAATGAGTCATGCCTACACACACACACATACACATTGCCATCCACACTTAGTATGGGGTGCAAACTGGGGGGGCTGTGTATATCAGTGCTTGCTCAAATAGTGGGGGGGGGCGGGGGGATCCTGGGGGGGCGCAGGGGGCCTGGGGGGGCGCGCCCTAACAAGATATCACAGAGCAGGTGATATTAAGTGTACTGAACAAACCCTCAACAGACAACATGGAGAAATATTTAACAGAGATGAGGAGAGAAAAGCGGAGATAATGAGACCAACAAAAGTGAACCGAAAGTTAAAACGAGGAAATTTGTCGAAGTTAATGTAGCGCTTGGCTTCACGGTAACTGAGGTGGGAGACGAAGAAAGACCGGCGTGTCTTCTGTGTCTTAAAATGTTGGCAGCGGACAGCGTGAAGCCAAATAAATGAATGCGTCACTTAAAGACATTACACCCCGATCACGCTGATAACCGCTTGAGTTTTTTAATCGAAAACGTGACGCGTAGAGCCAGCAAATATTAATGCTTTAAGAAAACTGCTTCAGAAAAGCTGTGCTGCAAAACGGACGCGTTAGAGACATTAGTTCTGATTTCCTTATTTTGATAAAAAAAATAAAAAAAACAGCACGAATTGTTGTATTCATTTTTGTTTTGTAGGTTAAAGTGTTAATAAATTGTGCTCCTGAATTAATGTTGCTGATGAATTTGAATTTATTATTGTTTAATAATTTTATTTATTTTCATTTTTCAGTATCAAATGCCAGTCAGTTAAAAAATATGTCTAGTTTAAATAAGGATTTCATTCGTTTCTGTTACAAACTAAAAAACAAAGTTAATAAAATGTTTCTTTGTTCTAAGTTGATCTATATTTCTTTCTTTTTTATTTTCTTTATTTGTTAATAAGGAGACATTGTTATAAAAGAGTTGTACTTAGAACAAATTTATAGACAAATGATACTAAAGTGGGCGTGTAAAATACTTTTTCATCCCATTTTGTCATGTGGGGGGGGGGGGGCGCAAAAAGTTCACTTCTTCCTAGGGGGGGGCTTAACAGAAAATAATTGAGAATCACTGGTGTATATATATATATATATATAATATATATAATATATATATATATATATATATATATATATATATATATATATATACTGTGTATATATATATATATATATATATATACACTGTATATATATATATATATATATATTATATATATATATATATATATATATATATATATATATATATACACATATACATACACACACACACACACACACACACACACACACACACACATATATATATATATATATATAAAAACAAAGAGTCTTTACCCATAACAGCGAGAGCTGTGGCTCTGGTGAGTTTGCCGCTCACTCCTTCGAGGATCTCCAGCCCTGTACCATCCAGCTTACAGCGGTTTATTGTACTGTTGCCTGAGCTGATCCAGTAGAGGTTGCCCTCATCAAAATCAATTGAGAGTCCTGTCAACAGAGACAGACACACATTTTTATGCATTGGTCGCTGTTGGTATTGCAGCTCTTCAGCATGATTTACAGCGCCCCCTATTGAACCCTGTTTGTCAATACTGTAGATCTGGTGCAGCTGTACGTTGTCATTGTGTTATTAATTCTCCTTTTCTGGTAAATCTGTTTAATCCGGTTCAACTATGTTTTCCTGTCATGTGACCAACCTCTATATGTTTAAATACCCAGCCTTTCCCAATGTCCTTTTTTGGAACATTGTTTTGTGTTATGGTAATGTCCTGTCGTGTGCTACGGCTGTTTCACCCGGTGTCTTCTGCATTAAAGACGACTCTTGAACCCTCTACAGTTTCGGACTCTGTCTTTTCTAGACGTGGCATCGGCTGAACGTAACCGCTAACCACCACTAAGCAAATGTGTCCTCCATTATTATTATTATTATTATTATTATTATTATTATTATTACTACTACATAATGACTTTTATTTGCTTGCACCAGTGTTTGTGTAATAGTTGTAGTTCATCATAATTTATAAACCTGACTTGCTTCATCCAGAAGTGTGAAATGTGGATGTGTCAGGGATTTTGATCGAGCACTCACCCACAGGGGCCTTCTGGTTGGTGAAGAGTAAAGTATGGTTGCTTCCATCTGTGTTGGCCATGCTGATGTTGTCACCATCTGTCCAGTAAAGTTTTCTGAAAAGCAACACAAGGCATTTGAGGTGTTTTTCTGTGAACTTTTCACGCATTATCTCCTACTTCTCCTACAAAACGGGAAGGTCCGGTCCTTAAATCTGATTGGCTGAGCCGTATCATATTCTATCACACTATCAAGTCTGTAATATTTAACGAACCAGAGCTTCGGCAGAAAAGCATGATTCCGTTTTACGAGTCAGTCGTGAGGTTTTGCTTTGAAATACCGTAACTTTGCCACAGTTTGCACCTTCTGGCGGTTTATGAAAGCTTGAGAAGCTGCTCTTTACAGCCAACATACAGTTATTACAGTAACTTTACTCCCTCTACAGGCGAAATAAATCTGTCTCCCTCAAACACACACAGAGCTGGAAACACAAACAGCTGACGGTGACTCCATCGTTCGGTCCCGCTGCTGGAGGAGAGACTGCAGAGAAAGCTGCTCTCATTTGATCCAGGGCTACTGACAAAACACCCGGGGCTATAACCCCAATATCCCAGGTCTAATGACACGCCTGCCTCCTGACTCTGTAACATCTCTCTAAATGGTAATAGGGAGTGGTAGCTCAGTGGTTAGGGTGTTGGACTATCAATCTGAAGGTTGGGGTTTCAAATCCCAGGTCCACTGAAGTTACCAATGTGGGTCCTTGAGCGAGACCCTTAACCCTCATTGCTCCAGGGATGTTGTGATTAACCCTGTGCTCACCTTGTAAGACGCTTTGGATAAAAGCGTCCAATAAATGACCCCATGAAACGTAACTTTACTCCCCCTACTGGCAAAAACACACACAGAGCTGGAAACACAAACAGCTGACGGTGACTCCATCGTTTGGTCCCGCTGCTGGAGGAGATGCTGCAGAGAAAGCTGCTCTCATTTGATCCGGGGCTACTGACAAAACACCCGGGGCAATAACCCCAATAGCCCAGGTCTAATGACACGCCTGCTTCCCAACTCTGTAACATCTCTCTAAATGGTAATAGGGAGTGGTAGCTCAGTTGTTAGGCTATCAATCTGAAGGTTGGGGGTTCAAATCCCAGGTCCACTGAAGTTACCAATGTGGGTTCTTGAGCAAGACCCTTAACCCTCATTGCTCCAAGGATGTTGTGATTAACCCTGTGCTCACCTTGTAAGTCGCTTTGGATAAAAGAATCTGCTAAATGACCCCATGAGATGTAACTTTACTCCCCCTACTGGCGAAAAAGATCAGTATCCCTCAAACACACAGAGAGCTGGAACCACAAAAGGCTGACGGTGACTCCATCATTCGGTCCCGCTGCTGGAGGAGATGCTGCAGAGAAAGCTGCTCTCATTTGAGCCGGGGCTACTGACAAAACACCCGGGGCTATAGCCCCAGCCTCCCGACTCTGTAATATCTCTCTAAATGGTAATAACACAATGTCTACGCTTTGTGAACGCAGCATTCAGAGAGCTGAGGCTCCTCACTGAGATAAGGGGTGGTCCTGTTTTCTGACATCAAAAGCTCTGTAATAAGTGTTATTTCCTCAGAATAACATTATAAACCCCCCCCACTCCACCCACCCTCCACCCCTCTACTAAAAACACACACAAAGCTTAATAGCAGTACAACACATTTCTTCTGTTGGGAACTTCAAAGCCGTTTGTCTTCAAAAACGAAACAGCTGAACGTCGCCGTTTCATCCACCTCCCTCAAAAGTGCCCCATAATTCCAGTCTGGTTTTCTTTGGAGACAAAAAGCAACACGCAGGCCAGGCATCTGCTTTCCCAAAGAGTTTTCAGCTGGGCAGGCAGAGCGGGAAGTTGAACTTTTCGTTTTTGGCTCCTTCACCCAGAATGCTTTGGCACACGTGTCGTTTTTCCATCGCGCCGGCCGAACGTTCCCGGCTGTTCCGCTGATCACGTGCTCCTCCGTCACCCTGGTTACATCCAAGTCGCCGGTGAACTCGTGTGGGGAGTCGAATCCTGTTGTTTCTCTGACTCATTAAACGGAGGCTCGGTGACAGCTGTACTTCCAAATGTTCCAGAGTGGAGCAGTCGTAGGTTTGTGGTGGAGGAACCGGCCACGTGACCTGAAGCTTCCAGGTTCCATTCACAGTCCCATCAAGTACTGTGGAGGAAGTGCCCCTGGGCAAGTCACTTAATGGCAACTGCTCCCCGGACGCTGTATACTGCTCACTGCTCCGGGCACTTGTGCTTACTTCACTCAGTGTGTGTGTGTGTGTGTCTGTGTGTAAATATATATATATATATATATATATCCATTCATTATCTTCTGCTTTATCCTCTAGTAGGGTCGCGGGGGGGTTCCCCATGCCCATCCAGGGGAGAACATTTCGGGTGCTGAGCAAGCAGATACACCCAGGACAGGACGCCAATCTATCACTGGGCACACACTCACTCACACAGACACACTCTATATGGGGCAATTTGGAGAACTCAATTGACTTGATCCATGTTTTTGGACTGTGGGAGTAAACCGGAGAACCCGGAGGAAACCCACGCGGACACGGGGAGAACATGGAAACTCCCATGCTCATCCAGGGGAGTACGTTTCAGGTGCTGGGCAGATACTCCCAGAACAGGGCGCCAATCTATCACTGGACATACACTCACTCACACAGACACACTCTATATGGGGCAATTTGGAGAACCCAATTGACTTGATCCATGTTTTTGGACTGTGGAAGGAAACCGGAGAACCCGGAGGAAACCCACGCAGACACGGGGAGAACATGGAAACTCCACCCAGATGGGAATTCGAACCGGGAATCCCTAGCGCTGAGAGGAGAACATGCTAACCACTAAGCCACCGTGCCGCCATATATATATATATATATATATACACATACACACACACACACACACACACACACACACACACACACACACACACACACAGCAGCTAGGGGTTTATAGGGGAGAACATTTCGGGCGCTGGGCAGATACACCCAGGACAGGGCACCAATCCATCATTGAACACACATGAACACTATATAGATTAGGGCAAGTTAAAACAGTCAATTCACCTTGAATCCACTAACCAAAAATGAAGACCAATAGTCGCCACTTGAAACATTTTTTATATTAATAACCGGGTTGGGCGGCACGGTGGCTTAGTGGTTAGCATGTTCTCCTCTCAGCACTAGGGATTCCCGGTTCGAATCCCAATCTGGGTGGAGTTTCCATGTTCTCCCCGTGTCCGCGTGGGTTTCCTCCAGGTTCTCCGGTTTCTTCCCACAGTCCAAAAACATGGATCAAGTAATTTGAGTTCTCCAAATTGCCCCATATAGAGTGTGTCTGTGTGAGTGAGTGTGTGCCCAGCGATAGATTGGCGTCCTGTCCTGGGTGTATCTGCCCAGCGCCCGAAACGTTCTCCCCTGGATGGGCATGGGGAACCCCCCCACGACCCTAATAGAGGATAAAGTGGAAGATAATGGATGGATGGATGAAAATTCGATGTGTAAGCACTGCAGGCAAAATAAATTGGTTTAATATTAGGAGAAGAACTGCAGCAGTTCGTAAAGCCGCTTTAATTACCGACGACCTTCATCAGCAACCAGACCCTGTGTACAAGCAGAACCCTGGTTATTACCATTCTGCTGAATCAGCGAAACCTCCTGGTGCCCGCTACTGGCTTTAATAGAAGCTTTGGAATTGTTTGATTATTTTGGGGTTATATTTTTCAGAGGTTGAGGTTGAGGTTGGGGGTGGGGGAGGGGTCATGGTTACTGCAGTTCTGAGAATCAGCGACCACCCACATAGTTCAAGTTTATTTCTGTATTATATAACACTTTTTACGACAGAACATTGTCTCAGAGTGGGGCAACTCTGCGGTGTAGTGGTTAGGATGTTTGCCTCTCAGCGCTGGGGATCTAGATTACAGCAGAACATGTTCCATCACGTGAGGATCACTGAGGAATCATCCTCAGGAGGTTCGACTTGTGCTACACTGACCTGACTGATTATCTGCACGTCGGACCACGTGATCTAAAGACATCGTTAGAACATTTAGGCCTTCAGATCACATGACCTACAAGCTGTTCCATTAAGAAACCATTGGCGGGAAATGGAGCTCATCGATGCATGTAGAGGGGAACCTCTGTCTTCAATGATGATCCATCATCTTCCACTTTATCCTATATTAGGGTCGCGGTGGGGTTCCCCATGTCCATCCAGGGGAGAACGTTTCGGGCGCTGGGCAGATACACCCAGGACAGGGCGCCAATCAATCGCTTGACACACACTCACTCACTCTACATGGGGACACACTATATGGGGCAATTTGGAGAACTCAATTGACTTGATCCATGTTTTTGGACTGTGGGAGGAAACCGGAGAACCCGCAGGAAACCCACGTGGACACGGGGAGAACATGGAAACGCCACCCAGATTGGGATTTGAACCGGGAATCCCTAGTGCTGAGAGGAGAACATGCTAACCACTGCCACCCTGATTGCTAATTGTCCGCAAACAATTGGTAAAATACAAAATGGATGAGGGCGGCACGGAGGCTTAGCGGTTAGTATGTTCTCCTCTCAGCACTGGGTGGAGTGTTTCCATGTTCTCCCCGTGTCCGCGTGGGTTTTCCTCCAGGTTCTCCGGTTTCCTCCAACAGTCCAAAAACATGGATCAAGGTCAATTGAGGTCTCCAAATTGCCCCATATAGAGTGTGTTTGTGTGAGTGTCTGTGTGTGTGTCCAGCGATAGATTGGCGTCCTGTCCAGGGTGACCCTAACCCCCCCCCCTCCCCCGACCCTAGTAGAGGATAAAGCGGAAGATAATGGATAGATGGAATAACCGGGTTATTACGGTTCTCCTGGAAGTCGCTCTGTCCACCACTAGGGGCACTATTAAACAAATAGTATGCGACTATTTACAGCTACATACCCTTAAACTTGATAGTTTTTTTGAAAGACCGTATGGGATGCAACGCGCACTGACCCAAGCATGGGATGCACCACCAAGCAGTGAGGTTTGTCCAATCCGTGGATGACCGAGTTCTTGAAGGAACCGTCCAGACGGGCCACGTTGATCTGCTTCTTGCTGGTGTCGTAGCTGGTCCAGAACAGATTCCTGGACACCCAGTCCACAGCCAGGCCCTGAGCGTTGGGGATATCTAAGCAAGCAGAGCATGGCGGTCACCACGTGATCGTCAAAGAAAAGCAACCAAATAGCGACTGGAGAACGTTTTACCAGCCGAGACCACGGTCTCCACCCCCGTCCCGTTAATGAACGCTCGCTTTATCATCTGCGTGCGCACGTCCGACCAGTAGATGCGTTGCTCCAGGGCGTCGTAATCCACAGCCGTGACGTTATCGATGACGGGGACCGTGAAGGAGATGATGTAGTTGTAATAGGGGTTCTCGATGTCCACGCCCCGGATCTCGATCTGCCGTGCATACAGCAGGAACTGACGAGACTCTGAGGGAGAAACAGCAGAGCACAATGAGAAACCCTTTAGAAACGAGAAACAAACCTTGATTAAACCATTCGACATCAGCTCCAATACAGCTACACAGCAGCAGCAGCTAGGGGCACACTGAGGGGTGAGGGGTGGGGGGGGTAGGTTCCCCATGCCCATCCAGGTGAGAACACAGAGGCGCTGGGCCATCACTGAACACACACAGCGGCAAAGATAGATTAGGGCAATTCAAAAAACAGCCAATTCACCTTGAATCCATCCATCCATTATCTTCCACTTTATCCTATATTAGGTTCATGGCGGGGTTCCCCATGCCCATCTAGGGAAGAACGTTTTGGGCGCTGGGCACACACTCACTCACTCATATACACTCTATATGGGGCAATTTGGAGAACTCAACTGACTTGTTCCATGTTTTTGGACTGTGGGAGGAAACCGGAGAACCCGGAGGAAACCCACGCACACACACACGGGGAGAACATGGAAACTCCACCCAGATTGGGATTCGAACCGGGAATCCCTAGTGCTGGGAGGAGAACATGCTAACCACTAAGCCACCGTGCCACCCCAATTCACCTTGAATCCACTAACCAAAAATGAAGACCACTAGTCGCTACTTGAAACATTTTTTGGATTAGTAACATGTTCTCCTCTCGGCGTTACGGGTTCTCCGGTTTCCTCCCACAGTCCAAAAACATGGATCAAGTCAATTGAATTCTCCAAATTGCCCCATACAGAGTGTGTCTGTTTGAGTGAGTGTGTGTCCAGCGATAGATTGGCGCCCTGTTCTGGGTGTATCTGCCCAGCGCCCGAAACGTTCTCCCCTGGATGGGCATGGGGAACCCCCCCCCCCCGCGAGACCCTAATAGAGGATAAAGTGGAATATAATGTCCAAAAACATGGATCAAGGTTAATTAAATACTCCAAATTGCCCCATATAGAGTGTGTCTGTGTGAGTGAGTGTGTGCCCAGCGATAGATTGGCGCCCTGTCCTGGGTGTTTCAGCCCAGCGCCCGAAACGTTCTCCCCTGGATGGGCATGGGGAACCCCACCGCATCCCTAATATAGGATAAAGCGGAAGATAATGTCCAAAAACATGGATCAAGGTTAATTGAATTCTCCAAATTGCCCCATATAGAGTGTGTCTGTGTGAGTGAGTGTGTGCCCAGCGATAGATTGGCGCCCTGTCCTGGGTGTATCAGCCCAGCGCCCGAAACGTTCTCCCCTGAATGGGCATGGGCATGAGGAACCCCCCCCCCCCCCGACCCTAATATAGGATAAAGCAGAAGATAATGGATTGATGGGGTAATTAATAAATGATGAGACAAAATAAACGTAACAATATTTAGAAAAATGGATAAATACCCTCATGAAAGGGCACTTTTTAAAGAGGACAGAGGGGGGGGGGGGTAATAAGGGATCTGATGTTTCTAAGCCCTAAAAACGCCCCTGATCTAAAGCCATCAATCTGCTGCTCCCAACACCGCAGAGAAGGTCCGTCTGCAGAACCGTGAATGCTGATCTGATCTGATCTGATCTGTGTGCAGCAGAGAGCCCAGGTCTCCCTGCAGAATACTAAACAGTGGTCTTGATTCAGCATAGCGGGGCATGGAAGCCACACTGCAGAACATTAACGCTGACCTGGTGCAGCATGAAGCCCAGACCCTGCTGCTGAATAGAAGCCAGTGATCAGGGCTATACAGAACAGTAATCGGAGGAATAGCAAGCAGCGGGGGGCTGATTTACCATGCTGGATACCAACCAGCACACATCACAAGTGTGCCATAGAACCTCGATGTGGAGAAATGGCAGCCACATGGAGAAACGATGGGATAAGGCTCCTGGAGGTGGAACGTCGAGGCGTCCCGATACTTTATGGAGAGAAACCTATAGAGGGTGCCAACAGCGTGCAGGCGTCCTGCAGCAGCAGCTTCGGGATCTTACACGACGGAACCCGAAAACAACGCAAAACACGGGGCGCGTCACCGAGGAGACGCAGATTAAAACAGGAAATGCAGCCGTTTGCCCCGATCCAAAAGAGAAACACCTTTAAGTGGCTTCAGTGATGGGGTCGAGCTGTACATACTGCCGAGAAAAGCAACAAGACATAGTACACAACCCTGTAAGAGGTGTGCATATCCATTATCTTCCACTTTATCCTATATTAGGGTCGTGGGGGGGGGGGTTCCCCTTGCCCATCCAGGGAAGAAGGTTTCGGGCGCTGGGCAGATACACCCAGGACAGGGCGCCAACCTATCACTGGGCACACACTCACTCACACAGACACATTCTATATGGGGCAATTTGGAGAATCAATTGAACTTGATCCATCTTTTTGGACTGTGGGAGGAAACCGGAGAACCCGGAGGAAACCCACGCGGACACGGGGAGAACATGGAAACTCCACCCAGATTGGGATTCGAACTGGGAATCCCTAGTGCTGAGAGGAGAACATGCTAACCACTAAGCCACGTTGCCACCCAATATATATATATATATATATACACACACACACACAAATACAGAGTACCAGTCAAAGGACACGCCCCCTTTCTGCTCCACGTATTGTTGTCCATGTTCTCAGTTCCACGTCCTGTAAAGATGGACTTTGTAGTTCTACAATTCCAGACTGTAGTCCATCTGTTCTAATGGTCAGGACCCCAATAGTAGCACCATAGAGCAGGGATTATTAGGTTGGTGCATTAGTCCTATCCCAGCAGTGTCACTGAGGTGGAGAAATGAAACTTCAGCAGCACTGCTGCACTAAAACCCCCTCACCACATCAGTGTCACTGCAGAACCGACAATAAACAATCCACCACCCTAATGATACCTGTTCTGTGATGCTCCTGACCAACAGAGAACAGAGAACCAACAGGGGACTAACAACAACAAAGAACACAGATGGACTACAGTCTGTAATTATATAACTACAAAGTCCATCTATATGGTAAGTGGAGGACATGAAATGAAACTACAGCTGCGCAGCATATATATATATATATATATATAGGGGTGTCTTCAACTAAGGATATTCATAGTCGAATCTGATTCGTCAGATTTTCCCTATAGTCGACTGATAGTCGAATCAGATAAGAATTTCACCACAAGATGGCGCTATAAGCGTGGTTTTTAAAAAAGATTTTTAAAAATATTTTGTTATATATTTTATATTGTTAAAGCGCACACATCATTTAAAAAAATATTAACAGAAATTAGGATGATTCTTTTTGACAAAAGGCTCTATATATATAACGAAAACAAAGACATTTCATGTAAAAACTAATGCTTAGCAGCAGCCATGGGCGCCCCCATGTGGTCAAAATGGTACATTCGACTATGAGGTTCATAGTCGACTACGGTTCTCCGAATCGAATCGTCGAATCAGCGAATATTGCAGCTCACCCCCAATATACATATTATATATATATATATATATATATATATATATATATATATATATATATATATACATACATATATTCAGAACTCATTATAAGGCAGAAATCAGTACTCTTGACTGCGAGCCTACCGTAGCAGGTGTGCTTGTCTGCCTGCAGCTTCATGAGGTGGGGGCAGGCACAGGAGAACGTCTGGTTGTAGTTGATCAGGCACAAGTGAGAGCACGGACCCTTTCCTCCATTAGCAGCACAAGGATTCGGAGCTAGAAAAAAGAAAGAAAGAAAGAAATAAAAGCACATGAGCGAAAAGCAGCATTAAAACCTCCAGCACAGATTTAATCTCCAAACCTGCTCTCAATAATCTGATTCTCCTGGACGTTTGGAGCTTACACGCTTCAATTAACGACAAAATAGAAGCCAGCCAATCGGTTTAATCTACAAACAAAGCTGATTCATAACAACACAGAAAAGCAATGATATCTGAGGATGAATCGTCATTATTAAAGCCCAAATTATAATGTCCAGCGGCCTCGGGAGAGGAACTGATGAAAAACCGTTCTCCTCTGAGAAGCAGGACTGAGAGAGAGAGAGACAGGACGAGCGAAAATGAGACGGATGGATACAATTAAGAAGCCTGAAGGGCCAATCAGAAGGGCCACTCATTTAGAAACATGACCCCATGTGGTCACCAGGTGCTGAAACCTTGCAGGCATGGTCAGATAATGTTCACTGGTTCTATATATATATATATATATATATATATATATATATATATATATATATATATATATATATATTATTTATTCATTCATTATCTCACGCTTTTTTTCTCTATTAGGGTCGCGGTGGGGTTCCCCATGCCCATCCAGGGGAGAACGTCTCGGGCGCTGGGCAGATAAACCCAGGACAGGGCGCCAATCCATCGCTGGGCACACACTCACTCACACAAACACACTCTATATGGGGCAATTTTGAGAATTTAATTGACTTGATCCATGTTTTTTGGACTGTGGGAGAAAACCGGAGAACCCGGAGGAAACCCACGCAGACACGGGGAGAACATGGAAACTCCACCCAGATGGGGATTTGAACCGGGAATCAATAGTGCTGAGAGGCGAACGTGCTAACCACTAAGCCACCGTGCCACCCTATATATATATATATATATATATATATATATGGGCGGTGCTGTGGCTTAATGGTTTGCATGTTCTCCTCTCAGTGCTGGGGATTCCGGGTTCCGGGCATCAGAGATACTTCTTTTTATTTAAACATTAGTGTTGTTTATATTTGGCTGTAAAGATTTGACACCAGGGCGGCATGGTGGTTTCGTGGTTAGCATGTTCTCCTCTCAGCACTAGAGATTCCCGGGTTCCAATCTCAATCTGGGTGGAGTTTCCATGTTCTCCCCGTGTCCACGTGGGTTTTCTCCGGGTTCTCCGGTTTCCTCCCACAGTCCAAAAACATGGATCAAGTCAATTGAGTTCTCCAAATTGCCCCATATAGAGTGTGTCTGTGTGGGTTTCCTCCGGGTTCTCCGCTTTCCTCCCACAGTCCAAAAACATGGATCAAGTCAATTGAGTTCTCCAAATTGCCCCATATAGAGTGTGTCTGTGTGAGTGAGTGTGTGTCCAGGGATGGATTGGGGCCCTGTCCTGGATGTATCTGCCCAGCGCCCGAAACGTTCTCCTCTGGATGGGCATGGGGAACCCAAGGGCGTGGTAGATCAGTGGTTAGGGTGTTGGACTATCAATCTGAAGGTTGGGGGTTCAAATCCCAGCTCCACTGAAGTTACCAGTGTGGGTCCTTGAGCAAGACCCTTAACCCTCATTGCTCCAGGGATGTTGTGATGAACCCTGTGCTCACCTTGTAAGTCGCTTTGGACAAAAGCGTCCAATAAATGACCAAATGAAAATATATATATATATATATTATTATTTTTTTTTTTATTCTCCCCTGGATGGGCATGGGGAACCCCTCACTCGTGACCCAAGTAGACGATTAAGCTGAAGATGATATGATCTTAAAACACACAACGTTTACTGAAGCAAAATCCCTTTTGCCCAAAGTAATCCCAATTAAAACCAATTAACCAATCAGCAGTGAGGGCGTTCCGAGTTGGACTGACCCATTGGTTGTCTGGACGGATGGTAAACCTGCAGATCAAACGGCTGGGTGTTGGTCCTCTGCACCACTGTAACGTTATGCCCAGTCCACTTGTTGGCTTTAGCCAGCGTGTTGGTGCGCCAGTCTGTCCAGTAAACCTCGCCCCCGTACATGGTGACGGCAAACGGATGGGACAGGTACTCGTGTCCACGCAGAACCTCGATCAGCCCGGAACCGTCGTAGGCAGCAGAGTAGATGGCGTCAGACCTGATGGGATAACCTCGCATTAGTATTACATCACAACCATGTCATCTGCTCTGTATGCAGGCATTCAGATCATCACCAATTAAAAAACGGGTAGTTCTGGTCCTTAAATCTGATTGGCTGAGACGTTGTGTCCATATATGTGTATATTTATACATATATATATATATATATATATATATATATATATATATATATATATATAGGTGGTTAGCATGTTCTCCTCTCAGCACTAGGGAATCCCGGTTCGCATCCTCATCTGGGTGGAGTTTCCATGTTCTCCCCGTGTCCACGTGTTTTCCTCCTCTCAGGTTTCCTCCCACAGTCCAAAAACATGGATCAAGGTCCCGGTTCTCCAAATCCCCATATAGAGTATGTGTGTGTGAGTGAGTGTGTGTCCAGTGATAGATTGGCGTCCTGTTCTGGGTGTATCTGCCCAGCGCCCGAAACGTTCTCCCCTGGATGGGCATGGGGAACCCCCCCAACCCTAGTAGAGGATAAAGTGGAAGTGTCCCTGTGTCCACGTGGGTTTCCTCCGGGTTCTCCGGTTTCCTCCCACAGTCCAAAAACATGGCTCAAGGTCAACTGAATTCTCCAAATTGCCCCATATAGAGTGTGTTTGAGTGAGTGTGTGCCCAGCGATAGATTGGCGCCCTGTCCTGGGTGTATCTGCCCAGCGCCCGAAACGTTCTCCCCTGGATGGGCATGTGGAACCCCCCCCGCAACCCTAATAGTGGATAAAGTGGAAGATAATGGATGCAAGGATGGAATTTTAAAGTCTCCCTGTGTCTGCAGGGGTTTCCTCTGGGTTCTCCGGTTTCCTCCCACAGTCCAAAAACATGGCTCAAGGTCAACTGAATTCTCCAAATTGCCCCATATAGAGTGTGTTTGTGTGAGTGAGTGTGTGTCCGGTGCCCAGCGCCAGAAACTTTCTCCCCTGGATGGGCATGGGGAACCCCCCCCCCACTGTGACCCTAGTAGAGGATCAAGCGGAAGATAATGGATGGATAATAATAATATAATGTTGCGGCTGCGTTCTATAACTTTGCCACTAGATGGCATTTTTTGACTGTTAGAGGAATTGGTATCCTGTTACTCAGCGATCAATGTTCACTTTGATTGACCAGATTATTAACCATTTCGTTTCCAATCAACGCATGAATCTGATCTGTAGACGGGTGGTTGATGCGCATGACACCGGGATGCACTATGAAAGGAAAGTGGGGGGGGATTTCTGACATACCTGGCATCGATCCACAGAATGCGGCGCTCTAAATAATCAACAGTGAGCCCGTTGGGCCAGCCTCCACTGCCCGTTTCCTGTGAATAGTACGCCGGCCGTCGCCGCTCATGGACGCCGCCTCGATGCGAGGAGAACTGGCATCCCAGTCAGTCCAGAACAAGATGCTGGAAAAAACAGAATCCCATTAAGACCCCCCGCAGACTTTCAACAAACTGTTTATAATTGGTAAACACGTGCGGCTCACCCGTCTCGAGGGTCCAGCGCGATGGCTCGCGGGTGCTCCACCTCCCCGGCGAGCAGCGTCGTGCGCATGGTTCCGTCCAGCCTGGCCACCTCAATCTGGTCCAGATTGCTCTCCACCCAGTAGATGTTACCGGCGATCCAGTCCACTGCGAGACCTTCTGGAGTGGCCAAGCCATACTGGATCACCACCTCGAAACTGGTCAGGGCTGCAGGACGACAGAACAATGGGATGATTGGGTTTTACCTGTAGACTTACACCCCCTCCAGAGGCAAGGTCACTACTTTAAACCCTATCCCTGCCCCTAGAAGGACTTATATATATCTGTCTCCACCCACAATGGACTTCTAGAGTTTTCCAATTGTTAAATATGGGTCGATGCTGCCTGGTCGGTCAAGGAGGAGGAGCCCATGTTCTCCCCGTGTCCGCGTGGGTTTCCTCCGGGTTCGCCGGTTTCCTCCCACAGTCCAAAAACATGGATCAAGTCAATTGAATTCTCCAACTTGCCCCATATAGAGTGTATTTGTGTGAGTGAGCGTGTTCCCAGTGATGGATTGGCGTCCTGTCCTGGGTGAAGTTTTCTCCGGGTTCACCGGTTTCCTCCCCAGTCCAAAAACTTGATTCAAGGTAAAATTGGCTGCTTTAAATTGCCCCTATAGAGTGTGTGTGTGTGTGTGTTTTCCGTGTGAGTCGACACTTAATAGACCCCTAGTGGAAGATAATGGAAAGATATATGTTTTTATATGTTTTGGGATGTACCTCAGGTGTTTTATTCACCATTACTGACACGGTCATGACTTTTGGACAGCTGTGGCCTGTGTCCCAATGTGGTGACCAGTTTATATGAGGGATACGTACATTGTACAAGCAGCTTTACAGTGTTATAAGCCTTCAAACCCCCCAAAAGAAAGCCGAAGCACAAGGGGCAAGACAAAACTCCCTGTTATGTTATTATGTTAAGGAAAAAAACCTTGTGAGGACCGAGGCTCAGTGGGGGACTCATCCTCCTTGAGCGGCCGGGCAGCATCGACAGTGTAGGACACTAATGTAGAGATTGTGTGATGATCATGTGACCCGTATTTAACCATAGAAAAGTATATAAGTCCATTGAGGACGTCCTGCAGGACCGCCAGTCCAATAGAATTCCAGGTTCCATCCAGTAAGCGTCAAGGATTGGGGTAGTTGTGGCAACCGTACGTTATAAGGTTACAAGGTTTAAAAGTTGGAAGGATGACATCACACTTTAAATCGTTAAATAAAACCCTGATTACAATGAAAGAAAAGGCAGATGAACTGTGCTACTCTGTTAGCAGTGCTTCTAACGGCCACAAGAGGGCAGCAAGTAAACCCTGTGCTTGCTTCCAATGTTCACTAAAGGACTTTGGTTTCTTGCATTGGTTCTAAAACTAATCTAGATCTTTTTTTCAAAACCAAGAACATCTGGTGTCAAATCCATCCATCCATCCATTATCCTCCGCTTTATCCTCTATTAGGGTCGCAGGGGGTTCCCCATGTCCATCCAGGGGAGAACGTTTCGGGCACTGGGCAGACACATCCAGGACAGGACGCCAATCTATCGCTGGGCACACACTCACTCACACAGACACACTCTATAAGGGGCAATTTGGAGAACTCAATTGACTTGATCCATGTTTTTGGACTGTGGGAAGAAACCGGAGAACCCGGAGGAAACCCACGCGGACACGGGGAGGACATGGAAACTCCACCCAGATTGGGATTTGAACCGGGAATCCCTAGTGCTGAGAGGAGAACATGCCAACCACTAAGCCACCGTGCCTATCTATCGCTGGACACCCACTCACTCACACAGACACACTCTATATGGGGCAATTTGGAGGATTCAATTGACTTGATCCATGTTTTTGGACTGTGGGAGGAAACCGGAGAACCCGGAAGAAACCCACGGGGACATGGGGAGGACATGGAAACTCCACCCAGATTTGGATTTGAACCCAATCCCTAGTGCTGAGAGGAGAACATGCTAACCACCAAGCCACTGTGCCTATCTATCGCTGGACACCCACTCACAATCTATATGGGGCAATTTGGAGAACTCAATTGACTTGATCCATGATTTTGGACTGTGGGAGGAAACCGGAGAACCCGGAGGAAATCAACGGGGACACGGGGAGGACATGGAAACTCCACCCAGATTGGGATTGGAACCGGGAATCTCTAGTGCTGAGAGGAGAACATGCTAACCACTAAGCCACCGTGCCGCCCTGGTGTCAAATCTTTACAGCCAAATATAAACAACACTACTGTTTAAATAAAGAAGTATCTCTGATGTCTCCATTAAACAGCCTTCTGCGTCTGTTCGTAATTAAAACACTCGAGGGGAGGCACATGGTTCAAAGAGTTTTCCACCAATCAGATGGAAGTGCACCACCGCTGAATGACACATGACAACCGATTAAAGGAGTCGTAAAAGCGAGGTGCGACTCTTTCTTGACTGAACGTGCTACCCAGCGGCTTTCCAAGGATTTTTATGGTCACATCACCGTGTTCTGGTGTGCAATTAATGCAATATTTACAAGTATAAAAGAAAATCCATCCATTATCTTCCACTTTATCCTCTATTAGGGTCGCGGTGGGGTTCCCCATGCCCATCCAGGGGAGAACGTTTCGGGCGCTGGGCAGATACACCCAGGACAGGACGCCAATCCATCTCTGGGCACACACTCACTCATACAGACACACTCTATATGGGGCAATTTGGAGAATTCAGTTGACTTGATCCATGTTTTTGGACTGTGGGAGGAAACCGGAGAACCCGGAGGAAACCCACGCGGACACGGGGAGAACATGGAAACTCCACCCAGATGGGGATTCGAACCGGGAATCCCTAGCGCTGAGAGGAGAACATGCCAACCACTAAGCCACTGTGCCGCTGTGCTAAAAAATATACAATAAAATTAAAATATAAGAAAGGTATGGAATTAAATCAAATGGAATCGGAGAGGGGCGGTTAGCATGTTCTCCTCTCAGCGCTAGGGATTCCCGGTTCGAATCCCAATCTGGGTGGAGTTTCCATGTTCTCCCGTGTCCGCGTGGGTTTCCTCCGGGTTCTCCGGTTTCCTCCCACAGTCCAAAAACATGGATCAAGTCAATTGAGTTCTCCAAATTGCCCCATATAGAGTGTGTGTGTCTGTGTGAGTGAGTCTGTGCCCAGTAATAGATTGTCCACCTGTCCTGGGTCTATCTGCCCAGCGCCCGAGACGTTCTCCCCTGGATGGGCATGGGGAACCCCACCATGACCCTAATAGAGGAAAAGCGGAAGATAATGGAAGGAATAAGCAAGGGGGTGGCACAGTGGATTAGTGGTTAGCATGTTCTCCTCTCAGCACTAGGGATTCCCGGTTCGAATCCCCATCTGGGTGGAGCTTCCATGTTCTCCCCGTGTCCGCATGGGTTTCCTCCGGGTTCTCCGGTTTCTTCCCACAGTCCAAAAACATGGATCAAGTCAATTGAGTTCTCCAAATTGCCCCATATAGAGTGTGTTTGTGTGAGTGAGTGTGTGTCCAGCGATAGATTGGCGCCCTGTCCTGGGTGTATCTGCCCAGCGACCGAAACGTTCTCCCCAGGATGGGCATGGGGAACCCCCCCCCCCGCGAACCTAGTAGAGGATAAAGAGGAGAACATGGTGGCTTAGGCTAACCACTAAGCCACCGTGCCACCATCTGTAAGTCGTTTTGGATTAAAGCCTCTGCTGAATGACTAAATGTAATGTAAATGTAAATGTAATGTAAATGTAATGTAAATGTAATGTAATGTAAATGTAAATGTAGGACGGAGACGTTTATTCCGTTCATGTCCACGCCGTCTGATCTCTGGCTGCGTTACATTTCAGGCTCAGTGTACAAACGCAGAACTACCCAACTGTGTGATTTCCGAAATTACCCCCAATCTTTTCTCCGCGCGTCGCTCATAATTACCCCAGACGCCGTCTTGAAACATTACGTTTCGTCCTAGACAGCGAGTCTAGAACCGCGCGGCCAAATGGCGCCTTAATGAGCAATTAGAAATGAACAGTAACAAGCAGTTAAATGAATCTTCCTGATGGAAACGGAGAACAAACCAAAGCGAGGTCTCTCTCCTCTCGTCTCTCATACGTGGACTCGTCTCCAGATTTCAGTGCGTCACGCTGCGTTGTTTTGATCTTTGTCATGTGGAGCGATGCACAATTACAACATGAACCATCGCATGGAACAATCTGCCGGAACGCTGGACGAAGCTCGCGCCCAGCCAGAGCACAGCCAGCGTCCGGCCCGCGCCCAGGCAATGCCCAGCCAGCGCCCAGGCCACCTCCAGCCGGAGCACAGCCAGAGTCCAGCCAATGCCCAGCCAGCGCCCAGGCCACCTCCAGCCGGAGCACAGCCAGAGTCCAGCCAATGCCCAGCCAGCGCC
Organism: Corydoras sp. C115; assembly: GCA_019802505.1. Classification (NCBI taxonomy): domain Eukaryota; kingdom Metazoa; phylum Chordata; class Actinopteri; order Siluriformes; family Callichthyidae; genus Corydoras; species Corydoras sp. C115. Next base: position 25,704 of record JAFMOC010000589.1, on the reverse strand, counting down.
CAGCAAGAGCACAGCCAGTGCCCAGCCAGAGCATAGCCAGCACCCAGCCCAGCGCCCACCCTGCGCCGAGTCTGCGCCCAGCCAGAACCCAGCCAGCACCCAGCCCAGCGCCCAGCCAGCCAGAGCCCAGCCAGCACCCAGCCAGCACCCAGCCCAGCGCCCAGCCAGAGCCCAGCCCAGTCCACACCCAGTCAGAGCCCAGCCAGCACCCAGCCCAGTGCCCAGCCAGAGCCCAGCCAGAGCCCAGCCAGCACCCAGTCAGAGCCCAGCCAGCACCCAGCCCAGTGCCCAGCCAGAGCCCAGCCAGAACCAAGCCCAGCCCACACCCAGCCAGAGCCCAGCCCAGCGCCCAGCCAGCGCCCAGCCCACACCCAGCCAGAGCCCAGCCAGCACCCAGCCCAGCGCCCAGCCAGAGCCCAACCAGAGCCCAGCCCACTCCCAGCCAGAGCCCAGCCCAGCCCACACCCAGTCAGAGCCAAGCCAGCACCCAGCCCAGTGCCCAGCCAGAGCCCAGCCAGAACCCACCCAGCCCACACCCAGCCAGAGCCCAGCCAGCACCCAGCCCAGCACCCAGCCAGCACCCAGCCCAGCGCCCAGCCAGAGCCCAACCAGAGCCCAGCCCACTCCCAGCCAGAGCCCAGCCCAGCCCACACCCAGTCAGAGCCAAGCCAGCACCCAGCCCAGTGCCCAGCCAGAGCCCAGCCAGAACCCAGCCCAGCCCACACCCAGCCAGAGCCCAGCCAGCACCCAGCCCAGCACCCAGCCAGCACCCAGCCCAGCGCCCAGCCAGAGCCCAACCAGAGCCCAGCCCACTCCCAGCCAGAGCCCAGCCCAGCCCACACCCAGTCAGAGCCAAGCCAGCACCCAGCCCAGTGCCCAGCCAGAGCCCAGCCAGAACCCAGCCCAGCCCACACCCAGCCAGAGCCCAGCCAGCACCAGCCCAGCGCCCAGCCAGAGCCCAGCCCACGCCCAGCCAGAGCCCAGCCCAGCGCCCAGCCAGAGCCCAGCCAGAGCCCAGCCAGAGCCCAGCCAGAGCCCAGCCCAGCACCCAGCCAGAGCCCAGCCCAGCACCCAGCCAGAGCCCAGCCAGAGCCCAGCCAGAGCCCAGCCCAGCACCCAGCCAGAGTGCAGTCAGCGCCCAGCCCAGTGCCCAGCCAACACCCAGCCAGAGCCCAGCCAGAGCACAGCCAACACCCAGGGACACTGTGCAGTGGGAGACATTCAACCTGATGGGGCATTTGTTTCCTACTTAGTAGATCAGTTAGCATGGTGGCTAAAATAGAAGATAATGATAAGCATGATGGTTTAGTGGTTGGCATGTTCTCCTCTCAGCGCTAGGGGTTCCCAGTTCGAATCCCAATCTGGGTGGAGTTTCCATGTTCTCCCCGTGTCCGCGTGGGTTTCCTCCGGGTTCTCCGGTTTCCTCCCACATTCCAAAAACATGGATCAAGTCAATTGAGTTCTCCAAATTGCCCCATATAGAGTGTGTCTGTGTGAGTGAATGTGTGTCCAGCGATAGATTGTTCTCCCCTGGATGAGGAACCCCCCCCCCCCCCCGCCCACGACCCTAATAGAGGATAAAGCAGGAGATAATGGATGGATGGATTATAAGGGGTTATAACGGGGTCTTCGACAGTGAAACGACATTCTCACCTCCGTTGTCCGACAGTTTCCCGCGGTAGATCTTGTCCTCCACCACGTCAGTCCAGTAGAGGGAGCTCTGATTGAGGTGGAAGTCCAGCGCGATGGTGTTCCTCAGACTGGGAACCAGCACGCTGAACTCGCCCTTGTACAGGTCGATGCGGCGGATCTCGTGCCGGTTGGAGAAGATGATGAAAGGTTTGAAGGGATCTAGAACATTCAACACGTTCCTCTCAGTGAATCAAAGAAATAATATTAAAACAAACCTTAAATAAGGACTGTGATGTCACCAAAACAGCCAGGACACGCCCCCTTTTCTGCTTCACTTATTCTCCATGTTCTCAGTTCCACGTCCTGTAAAGATGGACTTTGTAGTTCTACAATTCCATTCTGTAGTCCATCTGTTTGTGTTCTACAGTACATACTGTGTACGTCCCCTTTACTCTGTTCTAATGGTCAGAACCACAATAGTAGATTTATTAGTGGTTTTGCATGTTCTCCTCTCAGGGCTGTTCGAAACCCCATCTGGCTGGAGTTTCCATGTTCTCCCCGTGTCCGCGTGGGTTTCCTCCAGGTTCTCCGGTTTCCTCCCACAGTCCAAAAACATGGATCAAGGTCAAGTGAGTTCTCCAAATTGCCCCATATAGAGTGTGTGTGTGTGTCTGTCCAGTGATGGATTGGTGCTCTGTCCTGGGTGTATCTGCCCAGCGCCCGAAACGTTCTCCCCTGGATGGGCATGGAACCCCCCAAAATAATGGATTGGATGGATATTTGGACTGAGGCAGCACGGTGGCTTAGTGGTTAGCATGTTCTCCTCTCAGCGCTAGGGATTCCCGGTTCGAATCCCAATCTGGGTGGGGTTTCCATGTTCTCCCCGTGTCCATGTGGGTTTCCTCCGGGTTCTCCGGTGTCCTCCCACAGTCCAAAAACATGGATCAAGTCAATTGAGTTCTCCAAATTGCCCCATATAGAGTGTGTTTGTGTGAGTGAGTGTGTGCCCAGCGATGGATTGGCGCCCTGTCCTGGGTGTATCTGCCCAGCGCCCGAAACGTTCTCCCCTGGATGGGCATAGGGAACCCCTATAGGGAACCCTACTAGAGAATAAAGTGGAAGATAATAGATGGATGGATGGATTATTCCTATCCCAGCAGTGTCACTGAGGTGGAGAAATAAAACTCCAGCAGCACTGCTGCACTAAAACCCCCTCACCACATCAGTGTCACTGCAGAACCGACAATAAACAATCCACCACCCAAATGATACCTGTGCTGTGATGCTCCTGACCAACAGAGAACAGAGAACCAACAGAACACAGATGGACTACAGTCTGTAATTATAAAACTACAAAGTCCATCTATATGGTAAGTGGAGGACATAGAGAATGGAGCCAGAAGGGGGCGTGATGCTCACCCGTGCTCTTGCAGCTCTCGTGGTCCGGCTCCAGGGCCCAGCCTTCATAGCAGGCGCACTTGACGGTGGCTTTTTCCTGAATGCAGCGCTGACTACACTTCAGATGTTTGGCGCAGAAGCTCTGGATCTGGCACGTCTTGTTATCGGGACCCAGCTCCATGCCGGAGGGACAGGAGCACAGGATGCCCTCTCCGGGGGCGATGGAGCAGTTATGGCTGCAGCCTCCGTTCTCCACCGAGCACAGGTCTGTGAGGGGGACAGAGGACAGTCATCAGGCTCAGTCGCAGCACTCGGGACGTTCTCAGGGTTACAGCCCGCGTGCTCACCGCACAGCTTCTCGTCCGAGCCGTCGGGGCAGTCGTCGTTGCCGTCGCACAGTTTCTCGGCCGGCAGGCAGATGGAGTCGTTGCCGGCGCACATGTGATGCGAGAGCTTGCACATTAGCATCTCACAGTTCTCTTCATCCGAATTATCCTCGCAGTCGCTGTCGCCGTCACACACCCAGGCTTTACTGATGCACCGCGCTGCACGGTGGAGGATGAGGAGGAGGAGGAAGGACAGATGATTTATTATTATTATTATTATTTTATAGAAAAAATATTAAAATATAATAGTATATATAGAAGATATAGTATAAAATACTCATTCATTCATTATCTTCTGCTATATCCTATATTAGGGTCACGGGGGGAGTTCCTCATGCCCATGCAGGGGAGAACGTTTCGGGCGCTGGGCAGATATACCCAGGACAGGACGCCAATCTATCGCTGGGCACACACTCACTCACACAGACACACTCTATATGGGGCAATTTGGAGAATTCAATTGACTTGAGCCATGTTTTTGGACTGTGGGAAGAAACCGGAGAATCCGGAGGAAACCCACGCAGACACGGGGAGAACATGGAAACTCCACCCAGATTGGGATTGGAACCGGGAATCCCTAGCGCTGAGAGGAGAACGTGCTAACCACTAAGCCAACATTCCACCCTGTCAGAAAACCCATTTTGCCCTCATCTCATTATCTCTTCCGCTTTATCCTCTATTAGGGTCGCGGGGGGGTGGGGTTCCCCATGCCCATCCACTGGAGAACTTTTCAGGCGCTGGGCAGATACACCCAGGACAGGGCGCCAATCTATCACTAAACTCACTCACACAGACAGACTCTATATGGGGCAATTTGGAGAATTCAATTGACCTTGATCCATCAACATGGAAACTCCACACAGACTCCACCTCCAACCAGGAATCCCTAGTGCTGACCACTAAGCCACCGTGCTGCCCGTCCTATAACCCGATATGTAAATATTAATCTGGTTATTACTTTAAAGGAAGAAAATAAAGACTCTGTACTCTATAATTCTAGATGATTATGAATATTAAAGGGAAACTCTGAGAAACTGGGGACTCACCTGAGTCCCTGCAGGCGAACTTGACGGCTGGATCACAGGTGTGTGTGACGCCCTCACAGTGCTTCTCATCAGTCAGGTCCATACAGTCCGTGTCGCCGTCGCAGCGCCACCGCATGGGGATGCACAGGCCATCCATACGGCACTGAAACTCATCGGTGTGGCAGCCGCCGGGTGGTCGAGTGGCTGGAGACACAACAGCAACACAACGTCAACACAACACCAACACAACATCAACACAACATTTAAACAACGTCAACACAACATTAATACAACATTAACACAACATTAACACATCAACACAACAGCAACACAACATCAACACCACAACATCAACAACACAACATCAACACATCAACACAACAACACATCAACACAACAGCAACAACATTTACACAACGTCAACACAATGTCAACACAACATTAACACATCAACACAATAGCAACACAACACAACATCAACACATCAACACAACAGCAACACAACGTCAACATAACAGCAACACAACATCAACACAACATTTACACAACGTCAACACAACATTTACACAACGTCAACACAACAGCAACACAACGTCAACACAACAGCAACACAACGTCAACACAACATTTACCCAACGTCAACACAACGTCAACACAACATTAACACAACAGCAACACAACGTCAACACAACGTCAACACAACAGCAACACAACGTCAACACAACGTTAACACAACAGCAACACAACAGCAACACAACAGCAACACAACAGCAACACAACAGCAACACATCAGCAACACATCAGCAACACAACAGCAACACAACAGCAACACAATGTCAACACAACATTAACACATCAATACATCAACACAACATCAATACAACATTAACACAACAACACAACAATAACACAACAGCAACACAACAGCAACACATCAACACAACATCAACACAACGTCAACACAACGTCAACACAACGTCAACACAACAGCAACACAAGATTAACACATCAACACAACATCAACACATTAACACAACATCAACGCAACGTCAACACAACATCAACGCAACAGCAACACAACAGCAACACAACTTCTTGCCATTTGGATTTTCAGAAGGTCTTTAAAGCTAGGAATGTCTCCAAAGGGTGGCTTAGTGGTTAGCACGTTCTAAATGGGGCAATTTGGAGAATTAAATTGACCTTGAATCCATGTTTTTGGACTGTGGGAGGAAACCATCCATCCATCCATTATCTTCCGCTGGGCAGATACACCCAGGACAGGGCGCCAATCTATCACCGTGCACACACTCACTCACACAGACACACTCTATATGGGGCAATTTGGAGAACTCAATTGACTTGATCTATGTTTTTGGACTGTGGGAGGAAACCGGAGAACCTGGAGGAAACCCACGCGGACAAGGGGAGAACATGGAAACTTCACCCAAATTGGGATTAGAACCGGGAACACTTAGTGCTGAGAGGAGAACATGCTAGCCACTAAACCATGTATTTCTTTGATTAAAAGCCATTTTTAAAAAGCATGCGGGTTCTTTGCGTTGTCCGTTTAGTCAAGACATTAAAGACACATTGGTTGTTTTGGAGAACGTGTACAAACTTCTGGCTCTGGAAGCAAGTCACAGGAAGTTGTATTTCATCTCCGACATCCTGAAAATATTCGTTCTCTTGAAAGTGAAGACAGATTGGGATGTGAGGTTTAGGAGTTCCAGATGTTGCTCCGTGTCCAACCCCGGCGTTCCTGATGAAGCGGGGTGTCGGGGTGTTGATGGACGGTGGGGTCGGTGGTTCTCTCACCCTGGTTGGTACAGTTGGCGCTCTTCTCGTCGCTGTTGTCCCCGCAGTCGTTGTCCCCGTCGCAGGTCCAGTACTCGGGGATGCAGCGTCCACTGTTGCATTTAAACTGCACGCTGGAACACGAGTGACTGCAGCCCGCTTCATCACTGTTGTCTCCGCAGTCGTTATCTACACACACACACACACACACACACACACACACACACACACACACACACACACACACACACACGTCAAACCCGGGTTCCGTTTTCTTTCAATGCATGTGAGGTCAATCTAGAACTAAAATCTGCAACTAATTATGATTATTCTAGTGGATTATGGACGGTGGCTTAGTGGTTAGCATGTTCTCCTCTCAGCACTATGGATTCCCGGTTCAAATCCCAATCTGGTCGAGTTCCCATGTTCTCCCCGTGTCCGCGTGGGTTTCCTCCGGGTTCTCCGGTTTCCTCCCACGGTCCAAAAACATGGATCAAGCCAATTGAATTCTCCAAATTGCCCCATATAGAGTGTGTCTGTGTGAGTGAGTGTGTGCCCAGTGATAGTTTGGCGTCCTGTCCTGGGTGTATCTGCCCAGCGCCCAAAACGTTCTCCCCTGGATGGGCATGAGGAACCCCCCCCAACACACACACACACACACACACACACACACACACACACACACACACACACACACCCCTCGCGACCCTAATAGAGGATAAAGTGGAAGATCATGGATAGATGGATGTTTAAATGTGTCCCCATGTCCGTGTGGGTTTCCTCCGGGTTCTCCGGTTTCCTCCCACAGTCCAAAAACATGGATCAATGACAAATGAATTCTCCAAATTGCCCCATATAGAGTGTGTCTGTGTTAGTGAGTGTGTGGCCAGTGATAGTTTGGCGCCCTGTCCTGGGTCTATCTGCCCAGCGCCTGAGACGTTCTCCCCTGGATGGGCATGAGGAACATATCCCCCCCCCCCCCACCCCTCGCCCCTAATAGAGGATAAAGCGGAAGATCATGGATGGATGGATGGATGTTTAAATGTGTCCCCATGTCCGTGTGGGTTTCCTCCGGGTTCTCCGGTTTCCTCCCACAGTCCAAAAACATGCCTCAAGGTCAATTGAGTTCTCCAAATTGCCCCATATAGAGTGTGTCTGTGTGAGTGAGTGTGTGTCCAGTGATAGATTGGCGCCCTGTCCTGGGTGTATCTGCCCAGCACCCGAGACGTTCTCCCCTGGACGACCCTAATAGAGGATAAAGCGGAAGATCATGGATGGATAGATGGATGGATGTTTAAATGTATTCCCATGTTCGTATGGGTTTCCTCCGGGTTCTCCGGTTTCATCCCACAGTCCAATAACATGCCTCAAGGTCAATTGAGTTCTCCAAATTGCCCCATATAGAGTGTGTCTGTGTGAGTGAGTGTGTGTCCAGTGATAGTTTGGCGCCCTGTCCTGGGTGTATCTGCCCAGCGCCTGAGACGTTCTCCCCTGGATGGGCATGAGGAACATATCCCCCCCCCACCCCCCGCCCCTAATAGAGGATAAAACGGAAGATCATGGATGGATGGATGGATGTTTAAATGTGTCCCCATGTCCGTGTGGGTTTATTCCGGGTTCTCCGGTTTCCTCCCACAGTCCAAAGACATGCCTCAAGGTCAATTGGGTTCTCCAAATTGCCCCATATAGAGTGTGTCTGTGTGAGTGAGTGTGCCCAGAGATAGTTTGGCGCCCTGTCCTGGGTGTATCTGCCCAGCGCCTGAGACGTTCTCCCCTGGATGGGCATGAGGAACATATCCCCCCCCCCCCCCCCCCCCCCTAATAGAGGATAAAACGGAAGATCATGGATGGATGGATGGATGTTTAAATGTGTCCCCATGTCCGTGTGGGTTTATTCCGGGTTCTCCGGTTTCCTCCCACAGTCCAAAGACATGCCTCAAGGTCAATTGGGTTCTCCAAATTGCCCCATATAGAGTGTGTTTGTGTGAGTGAGTGCGTGCCCAGTGATAGATTGGCGTCCTGTCCTGGGTGTATCTGCCCAGCGCCCGAACACCCCCCCCAAACCCTAGTAGAGGATAAAGCAGAAGATAATGGATGGATAGATAGTACATGCCTTTTGTTCCCTGCAAGGCGTACCCATTTTCCCATTGTTACGATAGAAAAGACACACAGAGACACTGCAGATCGCTAAAATAGTGTCCAGATTGTCCATCTGTCTTTATTTTATTCCCCTGCAGCAGTGGAACTCAGAACACCAGAGTGGAAAGACTTATCCGTGTGGGGCAGGAGAACCAGACTCACCGTTATCACAACGCCAGTTAACGTTGATGCAGCGTCCGTTGGCGCATGTGAACTGGGTGGTCGGGAAACACGTGGGGTACGCTGAAGACAGAACACGGGAACGGTTAGAGTCACAAAACAGCCAACTGAAGAACATCTGACCTGATCTGACCTTTGATCAGTCCTGTGTTAGCAAACTGGCTACCAGTTTATTGATAACATATCAGATCTCAAGGTCCTGGTTTACTTTTAGCTCCTAAAATAAATAAACTGACTGCTGGTGGAGGGTGGCACGGTGGCTTTGTGTTTAGCATGTTCTCCTCTCAGCGCTAGGGATTCCCGTTCGAATCCCAATCTGGGTGGAGTTTCCATGTTCTCCCCGTGTCCGTGTGGGTTTCCTCTGGGTTCTCCGGTTTCCTCCCACAGTCCAAAAACATGGATCAAGTCAATTGAATTCTTCAAATTGCCCCATATAGAGTGTGTCTGTGTGAGTGAGAGTGTGCCCAGTGTAGGGCTACAACAACGAATCGATAAAATCGATAAAAATCGATTATCCAAAGTATCGATAATGAATTGCCATTATCGATTTGTTGGGTCGTACTATTTCCGCGTTACTCGCAATGTTGTAACCGCTTACGTCACCTGCAGCGCTTTAATAACGCTGGAAACAAATAGCGGGTTGAACAGAACGAGGCGGAGTCTGTAAAACAAGTTGATAAATCGTAGAAATGAAACACAGCCAACGCTGAAAAAAAAAACCTTCAGTTTAAATCAAAAAAGCTTAAAAATATTATTTTTTTTATCTGATTCATCGATTAATCGAAAAAACAATCGACCGATTAATCGATTATCAAAATAATCGTTAGTTGCAGCCCTAGTCCAGTGATAGATTGGCACCCTGTCCTGGGTGTATCTGCCCAGCGCCCGAAACGTTCTCCCTGGATGGGCATGGGGAACCCCCTTCTCCCGCGACCCTAATAGAGGATAAAGCGGAGATAATGGATGGATGGAACTTGAACTCTGTCTCGCTGATCAGGTTATTTGTTCCAAATGGTTGACGTGCTGTAAACGTTCGTCCATTTCATTTAATTTAACTTAGCACCAGGACATGGGACTCCAAAGATGAGAGGGTACATCAGGGGGAAGAGGTTCTAAATGGAACCTACCGCAGGACGCCGGTTCATCTGAACGATCTCCACAGTCGTCATCCAGGTCGCAGGTCCAGGACACGGGGATGCAGCGTCCACTGGAGCACGCATACTGATTCGGAGGACACGTCCGAGCTGGGGACGACACACAGTTAATGAGTACGCATCGTTAACGTCACGTTAATGCAGTGATTCTCAATTATTTTCTGTTAAGCCCCCCCTAGGAAGAAGAAAACATTTTGCCCCCCCCCCCCCCCCCCCCCCCACACACACACACCCCTCACCTCACCACCCCCCCCCCACATGATTTATCCCCCCAAATTTATCAAAATTGGTATAAATTATATACCCTCTGTAGTATGATTTGTCTATAAATTTGTTCTAAGTTCGCCTCGTTTATAACAATGTCTCCTTATTAACAATAAAGAAAACAAAAAAGAAAGAACTATAGATCAACTTAAAACAAAGAATCATTTTATTAACTTTGTTTTTTAGTTTGTAACAGAAACGATTGAAATCCTTATTTAAACTAGAAATATTTTTGAACTGACTGGCATTTAATACTGAAAAATGAAATGAAATAAAATCAATAAATAATAATAAATTCAAATTCATCAGCAACATTAATTCAGGAGCTCAATTTATTATTAACACTTTAACCTACAAAACTAAAATGAATACAATTTGTGCTGTTTTTTTTTTTTTTTTTTTTTTTGATGAAGTCAGATCTAATGTCTCCAACGCGTCCGTTTTGCAGCACGGCTTTTCTGAAGTAGCTTTCATAAAGCGTTATGATCGCTGGCTCTACGCGTCACGTTTACGATTAAAAACTCAAGCGGTTATCAGCGTGATCGGGGTTTAATGTCTTTAAGTGACGCCTTCATTTATTTGGCTTCACGCTGTCCGCTGCCAACATTTAAAGACACAGAAGACACACCGGTCTTTCTTCGTCTCCACCTCAGTTACAGTGAAGTTACAGTTACAGCAGTGCTTCTCAATTATATTCTGTTAAGCCCCCCCTAGGAAGAAGAAAACTTTTTGCGCCCCCCCCCCACATGACAAAATGAGATGAAAAAGTATTTTTACACGCCCACTGTAGTATCATTTGTCTATAAATTTGTTCTAAGTACACCTCGTTTATAACAATGTCTCCTTATTAACAATAAAGAAAACAAAAAAGAAAAAACTATAGAAAACTTAAAACAAAGAATAATTGTATTAACTTTGTTTTTTAGTTTGTAACAGAAACGAATGAAATCCTTATTTAAAAGGAGAAACATTTTTGAACTGACTGGCATTTGATGCTGAAAAAATAGAAAAATTAAATAAAATCAATAAATAATAATAAATTCTAATTCATCAGCAACATTCATTCAGGAGCAGAATTTATTAACACTTTAACCTCCAAAACAAAAATGAAGACAACAATTTGTGCTTTTTTTTTTGTTTTTTTGAGGAAGTCTGAACTAATGTCTACAACGCGCTCGTTCTGCAGCACAGCTTTTCTGAAGTTCTGAAGGGATGATCGCTGGCTCTACGCGTCATGTTTACGATTAAAAACTCAAGCGGTTATCAGTGTGATTGGGGTGTAATGTCTTTAAGTGACGCCTTCATTTATTTGGCTTTACGCTGTCCGCTGCCAACATTTAAAGACACAGCAGAGACACCGGTCTTTCTTCGTCTCCACCTCAGTTACAGTGAAGTTACAGTTACAGTGAAGCCAGGCTCTACATTCGCTTCGTCATTTAGTTTTCGGTTACTTTTGTTGCTCTCTTTATCTTCGTCTCTCTCCGTCTTTCTCTCATCATCTCTGTTAAATATTTTTCCATGTTGTCTCTTGAGGGTTTGTTCAGTACACTTAATATCACTTGCTCTGTGATTCTATTTGAGTAAGCACTGCGTTAATGTCACGTTAATGTCACGTTAACGGCCGTTTTACCCGAGCAGGTGCTGTTGGACTCGTCCTCGTCGTTGCCACAGTCGTTGTCTCCATCGCAGAGCCACCGCATCGGGATGCACCGGTTGTTCTGGCATTTGAAGCGGTCGGCGGGACAGGTGTGCTGGTCTGTGAGGGGAGAACCCAACGCTGAACACCCTTCATACACTCGGCGGACATTTTATTAGATACAGCTCACTGTAACTCCACATAAAGATGGAGTTTGTAGTTCTACAGCTGCATTCTGTAGTCCATCTGTTCCCTACATACTCTGTTAGTCCGCCTTGGTATGTTCTCGGATGATCAGAACCCCCACAGAGCGGGTGGGTATTAGGGTGGTGGATGATGGTACGGGTGGATCAGACACCTGTATGTTCTCAGCACAACTCACATTAACACATCTGCACCACCACGTCAGCATCTCTGCAGTACTGAGAACCATCCACCACCCTGATACCTCCACTGTGAGGGTCCTGATCATCAGAGAACATACCAAAGCGGACTAACAAAGTACCGTATTTTCCGGACTATAAGGCGCACCTAAAAGCCTAAAATTTTCCCAGAAATCCGATGTGCGCCTTATAATCTGGAAAATATGTTACTTTGTTAGTCCACTTTGGTATGTTCTCTGATGATCAGAACCCACAGAGCGGGTATTAGGGTGGTGGATGATGGTACGGGTGGATCAGACACCTGTATGTTCTCAGCACAACTCACATTAACACACCTACACCACCACGTCAGCATCACTGCAGTACTGAGATCCATCCACCACCCTGTTACCTCCACTGTGAGGGTTCTGATCATCAGAGAACATACCAAAGAGGACTAACAAAGTACCGTATTTTCCGGACTATAAGGCGCCTTAAAATCCGCGCCTAAAACTTTCCAAAATCAGAAATCGTTGTGCGACCGCTGCGCCTTATACCCATCCGGGCGCCAATCCATCGCTTACTACGTGTACTGAATTTTTGAGAATTCCCCACGCATTCTAGGGAGAACATAAAAGTCCATTGTTCGAACCGGGAATCCCTAGTGCGAGCGGGTGGTTTTTTCCACACATCGCCGCCCTGCTGGTCTGTGACTCCATGCGCGCTCATCTCACAGAAAAGCCGAGTGAAGAAAATTAATTCGTAGCTCGCCGTCATTCCGGGAGGATTAAATAAAGAACTCCGACCGCTGGACATTGGTGTAAACGGGGCGTTTAAAGTAAAGTCGCGGGCGGCGTGGGAGCGATGGATGATAGACGGTGAACACACGTTTACTAAAACTCGGAGGCGGCGGCGGGGCGAGTTACACCACCGTCTGTGAATGGATTGTGGATGTCTGGGCTGAGGTTTCTGCCGTGACCGTCGTCCGAGCTTTCGCAAAAGCCGGCATCGTCGCCGAACGGCCGCACGGAGACGAGACGGACTCAGACATCGATGAGAGGGAACCCGGAGTGCTCGATAGAGAACCAGCTTTTTAATTCAGACACAGAAGACGAGACTTTGATGGATTTGTGGGAGAAGAGGGATTAAAATAATGTGTGTTTTATCAAGTAGTAGAATAAACTTCAATTATAAATCAGCGTTTTGCATCCTTTACTTTTCTTGTAGATCGTATGTTTTAGCGAGTGCCTTATAATACGCTGCCGTACAGAATAAGTACCGTACAGAAATAGAGTCCGTAATTCAGACTGCGCCTTATAGTACGGTGCGCCTTATACGTGGGACAAATACAGAAATAAACCCCGTAATTCAGACTGCACGGCACGGTGGCTTAGTGGTTAGCATGTTCTCCTCTCAGCATTAGGGATTCCCGGTTCGAATCCCCATCTGGGTGGAGTTTCCATGTTCTCCCCGTGTCCGCGTGGGTTTCCTCCGGGTTCTCCGGTTTCCTCCCACAGTCCAAAAACATGGATCAAGTCAATTGAATTCTCCAAAATTGCCCCATATAGAGTGTGTCTGTGTGAGTAAGTGTGTGCCCAGTGATGGATTGGCGCTCTGTCCTGGGTCTATCTGCCCAGCGCCCGAGATGTTCTCCCCTGGATGGGCATGGGGAACCCCACCGCGACCCTAATAGAGGATAAAGCGGGAGATAATGAATGAATGAATTCAGACTGCGCCTTATAATACGGTGCGCCTTATGGTCTGGAAAATACGGTATACAGAGAAACAGAACTACAGAATGGAATTGTAGAACTACAAAGTTTATCTATATGATCAAAACACAGGCAGTGAGTGAAGAACTGAGGAGTTCTGAGGAGAGCCCCCAAACCCCCCCCCCCCCCCCCCCCCATTTGAAATACACTGGGTCCGGACTCACGGCAGAGCTCGGTGGCCTCGTCGCTGTTATCCAGGCAGTCGTTGTCTCCGTCGCACTTCCAGCGCTCCTGGATGCAGCGGTTGTTCTTGCAGGCGAACTCACCCGACTGACACTGAGGCGGCGGGACGTACGACGGGTTTGCTGCCGAGACAAAAGATTCAGTGTCATCACGACTTTAAACAAAATGACTTGAAATAACAAACACCTTAAAGCTTTTTATACAGAAGGACAATCTGGACCCTATTTTAGTGTTGTACTATCCATCCATTATCTTCTGCTTTATCCTCTATTAGGTTTGTGGGGGTTCCCCATACCTATCCAGGGGAGAACGTTTCGGGCACTGGGCAGATACACCCAGGACAGGACGCCAATCTATCACTGGTCACACACTCACTCACACACACACACACACACACACACTCTATATGGGGCAATTTGGAGAATTCAATTGACCTTGATGCATGTTTTTGGAATGTGGGAGGAAACCAGAGAACCCGTGGAAACCCACACAGACACTGGGAGAACGTTTCGGGCGCTGGGCAGATACACCCAGGACAGGGCGCCAATCCATCACTTTGCACACACACACTCACACGCACAGACACTCTCTATATGGGGCAATTTGGAGAATTCAATTGTGGGAGACTGTGGGAGGAAAGTGGAGAACCCGGAGGAAACCCACACGGACACGGGGAGAACATGGAAACTCCACCCAGATTGGGATTCGAACCGGGAATCCCTAGTGCTGAGAGGAGAACATGCTAAACACTAAGCCGCCCAGGCATGTACCAATTCTCTAATTTATGTGTGTTTTTTTTTATATTTTAACGGTTTATGTTCTCCCCATGTCCATGTGGGTTTCCTCCGGGTTCTCCGGTTTCCTCCCACAGTCCAAAAACATGGATCAAGGTCAATTGAATTCTCCAAATTGCCCCCTATAGAGTGTAGAGTAGATGTAGAGTAATGCGTGTCTTTGTATTGTTTATTGTTGATGTAAAAATGTGTATATCTGGCAACTGACACTCACTGTGGGATTATGGGGCGTGTCCATATGTCGGGGGGGGGGGGGGTGTGGGGGGGTACGTACGAGTGTCAACAATGTCTGGCAGGTTGTTTTCAGTCAGTTTTCTGTTGCCAAGATGGCAATTTGCCTCAAATGTACCTGAACACACCTAATTTCGAGATGGCCACGCCCATCAGGGAGATATCTTCACATGCAGTGTTGCTATTTAAACTACGCAGAAAATAGACCGTTGGCGGGGTGTAAGGTCGTAATGAGCATCATGATGCACCTTGTTCAGGGTGTAAGAGAGAACCCTCCGTCCTCGAGACCTTACCTTTACAGGTTTTGTTGTCGTCGTCCAGAATCTGGTCATCAGCGCAGGCGCAGGCGCGCCCCACGGGAGTGAGCAAACACAGACTGCTGCAGCCGCCGTTGTTGGACCTGCACACGTTCTGACCCGACGCTTCACAAACACAGAACACACACCGGTCAGCCGGCGGGAACACCTCACCCAAAACATTTCATTTTCATAACAATTTCACCTTTAATATTCCTGAAAACTAAATACAGATAACGAATCACAATGACAAGCGGTTAATGGTGGGCTGTCCTTTCATCACTGAGGGCATAGAGGCTCCAGGTTCGAATCCCAATGTGGGAGGAGCTTCTCATCATATGCCTTAGAACGTCTAGAAATGGAACACTGTTTGTTAACAGTGCATTGTGGGATTGCTAGCTCAGTGGTTATGGGGTTGCCCATGTGGGTTCTTTAGCCGGACCCTTGGCTGGGGTCCGGAACACACATCAGAACCATGACAGAGCACCTCTGAACCAATGAGGGTTAAGGGCCTTGCTCTTGCAGTCCATCCTTTACCTTCCGCTTCATCCTCTATTAGGGTCGCGGGGGGGGGTTGCGCATCCAGGGGAGAACGTTTCGGGCGCTGGGCAGATAGACCCAGGACAGGACGCCAATCTATCACTGGGCACACACTCACTCACACAGACACACTCTATATGGGGCAATTTGGAGAACTCAATTGACCTTGATCTATGTTTTTGGACTGTGGGAGCAAACCAAAGAACCAGGAGGAAACCCACACGGACACAGGGAGAACATAGAAACTCCACCTAGATTGGGATTCAAAACGGGAATCCCTAGTGCTGAGAGGAGAACATGCTAACCACTAAGCTACCATTCCAGTTGTCCATCCATTCATCATCTTCCGCTTCATCCTCTATTAGGGTCGCGGGGGGGGGTTCCCCATGCCAATCCAGGGGAGAACGTCTCGGGCGCTGGGCAGATACACCCAGGACAGGGCGCCAATCTATCACTGGGCACAATCACTCACTAACACAGACACACTCTCTATGGGGCAATTTGGAGAACTCAATTGACCTTGATCCATGTTTTTGGACTGTGGGAGGAAACCGGAGAACCCGGAGGAAACCCACACGGACACGGGGAGAGCATGGAAACTCCCAGATTGGGATTCGAACCGGGATTCCCTAACGCTGAGAGGAGAACATGCTAACCACTAAGCCACCGTGTTGTCCTCTCAACTCAAACTTTAGAATGTTCCAAAGTCGGTCATCTGAGCATCAGTTTCTCGGGGGGGGTTCCCCATGCCCATCCAGGGGAGAACGTTTCGGGCGCTGGGCAGATAGACCCAGGACAGGACCTCAGCACATTTAACCTTATCTTATAATCTGTTTCTGATGTATGAAGCTGACCGGCGTCAGTGATGGAAATGAAGAACCCTGAACTCTGTACGTGAACTTGAACAGAACAGGTGGAACAGGTGGACATTACTTTGTTGCTGCTGGGCGTCGTAGGTGCGAATCTCGTAGATGGGCGGTCGCTCGCTGCGCAGGAGCGTCACCTTCTTGGAGGTTATGTCCAGCTTGTAGATGCTGCCGATCCGGTACTCGTTCCAGAACAAGTAGTTTTTATAGTGGCACAGTCCGAACGGGTGGTTCAGCTCCTGACCTTCATACACAGTCTGCAGGAACATGGAGGTCCGTTTAATACAAGATACAAGCTTCAGCAGTCTGTTAGTGATGCACTGAGCTTTGAATCCTGACCTTATGAACAACAACCACCAGATACATTCAGTTTATTAACATCGTCTTAATTAATATATTGAGCCTCTTTAAATTTATCAGCTAGTCTACTCACCACTTCCCTTATTCTATTTCATTACAAATATTATTGTCATTTATTCATTAAA
Organism: Corydoras sp. C115; assembly: GCA_019802505.1. Taxonomy (NCBI): domain Eukaryota; kingdom Metazoa; phylum Chordata; class Actinopteri; order Siluriformes; family Callichthyidae; genus Corydoras; species Corydoras sp. C115. The sequence goes on along the minus strand of JAFMOC010000589.1, from coordinate 8,567 downwards.
GGGTTTTAAAAAATTTTTTTTATTGATTTATTTTTTGTCTGCGTCTAAGTGGTTGGTGTCCTTTGAGGGTTGGGGGGGGGCTTTCTTTAACAGTTTTTATTGTTATTATTATTATTGCCATTCCTACAAAAAAATTTTTCCATATAATTTCCATTACTATTGGACACTTCTGACACAGCATTTGCGCCTTTTTTTAAAAACAAATAAAATTTGTTCAAAAGTATTTAACTAATAATAGTTTTATTTGGGTTTTAAAAAAAAATAAATAAATAAATAAAAAAAAAAAAAAAAAATAAAATAAAAAATATATATATATATATATATATATATATATATATATATATATATATATATATATATATATATTTTTATTTTTTTCCCCCTCTCTAATGTCTTGTCCTGTTGCCGTGGTGTCCGCTTCCAGGTTCAGCCTTTTTTTAAAAACAAATAAAATTTGTTCAAAAGTATTTAACTACTAATTTAATTTATTTGGGTTTAAAAAAAAAAAATATATATATATATATATATATATATATATATATATATATATATATATATATATATATATATATATATATATATATATATATATAATTTTATTTTTTTCCCCTCTCTAATGTCTTGTCCTGTTGCCGTGGTGTCCGCTTCCAGGTTCAGGGTTTGAACCCAGTGTTTGCACTATATTTTTGTACATAAGCCCATGAGAGATGTATGTCCTTGAAATGTGTTCAATAAAAAAAGATGTAATATACTGTATATATATCTCCCCGTTGTTTAGTCCTTCGTCTCAAGTATGTTTAGCCCTCGTGTTTGGTACCCATGTTAAAACCCCTGGGTTTAGCCCCCATTGTACAGTCCCTCGTGTTTGGTCCCCATGTTTAGCTCTCATGTTTGGTACCCGTTGTTCAGTCCCTCATGTTTAGTCTCCCATGTTTAGCCCTTGTGTTTGGTACCCATGATAAGACCCTCGGGTTTAGCCCCTGTTGTTCAGTCCCTCATGTTTAGTCTTCCATGTTTAGTCTCCCATGTTTAGCTCTTGTATTTGGTACCCATGATAAGACCCTCGGGTTTAGCCCCTGTTGTTCAGTCCCTCGTGTTTAGTCTTCCATGTTTAGTCTTCCATGTTTAGCCCTTGTGTTTGGTACCCATGATAAGACCCTCGGGTTTAGCCCCTGTTGTTCAGTCCCTCATGTTTAGTCTCCCATGTTTAGCCCTTGTGTTTGGTACCCATGATAAGACCCTCGGGTTTAGCCCCTGTTGTTTAGTCCCTCATGTTTAGTCTTCCATGTTTAGTCTCCCATGTTTAGCTCTTGTATTTGGTACCCATGTTAAGACCCCCGGCCCTGTTTATCCCCCGTTGTTCAGTTCCTCGTGTGTATACTCCCAAGTTTAGCCCTCGTGTTTGGTACCCATGTTAAGACCAATGCTTGGTATGTGACCAATGCCCGGCCCTGTTCATTTTCCATTGTTCAGTCCCTCGTGTTTAGTCTCCCATGATTAGTCTCCCATGTTTAGTCCCCATCCCTCAGATTAATACCCCACCATTTTCCCCACTGATTTGCCACGCTCATGTTGGACTAATAAAGTATGATGAGGACCTCAAGTCTCTCTAAAGTCCCAGCTACAGAGGACATCTATATGATAAGTGTAGCAGTTAAAAGGAACTGTGAAGTAAGTGTAGTTACCACCCTACAGCTCATTTACAACACCTTTAAACTCACCCTGCGCTCGGTCGTGTTCAGTAACACCAACTCAATACGGTCGTAATACGCATCCACCCAGTAGAGCACCCCCTGTGGGATATCCAGACTCAAGCCATTAGGCCAGAGCATGTTTTTGGAGGTGATGAGGACGCCGGCGTTGGAGCCATCCATCCACGCCTTCCTAATGCTCCCACGGTTAGCATCTCTGGAGTCCTCCTGCCAGTCGCTCCAATACATCATACTGCAAAAAACACACAGGGTTCTGTTTTACCGTTCTGTACGAGACGCTCAGCGTTTTTCAACTACAGCCCTGCTGAGCGTTAAAAACTAAAACCACCGAGCAAATCTGTGCAGGGTTCATTAGATATCGATGAAAACTGAGGAAGCTTTCATTTAAATCAATGAAAATTCTGTTCTAAAGACTCCAACATACATAATACACAATTTATAGAGAAACAGATAGAATTCAATACTGTAAACACAACAAAATAATTATATTTACAGTATTTTATAATAAATATTTTTATAATAAATAAATGTAAAAGACTGATGTAATGAACATTAGCAGAATGACACTCACATTTCTCACCATCGAACTGATTATCATCGATCTAAATTCATTTTTAGACATAATCAATCTCTGTTTTGTCAGTGCATTAACGTCTTCCGCCTCATTAACCGTCTTCATTGTGTCCTTTTTCGTCACTATGGACCTTATCGTGGACGGCGACTGATTTCGGCGATCTTAATGTCGCTCTTGTATTTTTTAATGATTTCCTTTTAATGGTTCGTCTGATGGACTGCTGGATCTGGAAACTTTTTTTGGTCCCATGATGGAGCTGAAGGTAAAGCGTTAACTTCACTTTTACAGAGTGGAAACATTTAACGATGAGACTTGTAAACATCTCGTGAGCACGTCGATTAAATCCGAAGCGACTGGCGAAAACAGAGACATGGTTTTCGAAGAGGAAATCGATGAACATGAATCCAGATATCCAATAACTGGAGGTCTTTGCACATTTGTTTGTGTTTGCACTTGTAATTGTATTTGTATGGCATGGTATTGGTATTTGTATTGTATTGTTATTCGTATGGTATTGTATTTGTATGGTATTGTTATTTGAATTGTATTGTATGGTATTGGTATTTGTATTGTATTGTGTTGTTTTTGTATTGTATTGGTATTGTTATTTGTATTGTGTTGTTTTTGTATTGTATTGGTATTGTTATTTGTATGGTATTGTTATTTGTATGGTATTGTTATTTGTATGGTATTGTATTGGTATTTGTATGGTATTGTTATTTGTATTGTATTGGTATTGTATTGGTATTTGTATGGTATTGTTATTTGTATTGTATTGATATTTGTATGGTATTGTTATTTGTATTGTATTGAAATGTGTATTGTATTGTATTGTTATTTGAATGGTATTGGTATTTGTATTGTATGGTATTGGTATATGTATTGTATTGTATTGTTATTTGAATTGTATTGTATTTGTATGTATTGTATTGTATTGTATTGGTATTTGTATGGTATTGGTATTTGTATTGTATTGTATTGTTATTTGAATTGTATTGTATTTGTATTGTATTGTATTGGTATCGTTATTTGTATGGTATTGTTATTTGTATTGTATTGGTATTTGTGTGGTATTGTATTGTTATTTGTATTGTATTGGTATTTGTATGGAATTGTTATTTGTATGTTATTGGTATTTGTATTGTATTGTATTGGTATTTGTATGCTATTGGTATTTGTATGGTATTGGTATGGTATTGTATTGGTATTTGTATGTTATTGTTATTTGTATGTTATTGTTATTTGAATGGTATTGTTATTTGAATGGTATTGTTATTTGAATGGTATTGTTATTTGAATGGTATTGTTATTTGAATGGTATTGGTATTTGTATTGTATGGTATTGGTATTTGTATTGTATTGTATTGTTATTTGAATTGTATTGTATTGGTATTGTTATTTGTATTGTATTGTTATTTGAATTGTATTGTATTTGTATTGTATTGTATTGGTATTGTTATTTGTATGGTATTGTTATTTTTATGGTATTGTATTGGTATTTGTATTGTATTGTATTGTTATTTGTATTGTATTGGTATTTGTATTGTATTGGTATTTGTATTGTATTGTTATTTGTATTGTATTGGTATTTGTATGGTATTGGTATTTGTATGGTATTGTATTGTATTGTTATTTGAATTGTATTGGTATTTGTGTTGTATGGTATTGGTATTTGTATGGTATTATATTGGTATTTGTATTGTATTTGTATTTTAATTGTATGGTACGGTACTGTAATTGTATTGTATTGTACTGCACTGTATTGTATTTCATTTGTATTTGTATTTTAATTGTATTGTATTGGTATTTGTATTGTATTGTTATTTGTATTGTATTGGTATTTGTTTTGTTTTGTATTTGTATAGTGCACTGTACATTTAGCCCTGCCTTTGGGTGTCAGGTTCTTACCCATGTGCAGGGTCAACCACTATGGCTCGTGGGTGTGTCATCTTGCCCTCGATTAGGGTTTTACGGGTTTGGGAGGCCTTCTCAAGACGCGCCACGCTGATCGTCTTCTCGGGTCCATCATCCGTCCAATACAGGTTCTGCCCCATCCAGTCCACCGCGATGCCCTCAACCGTGTGGATTCCTGCAGAACACGGAGAAGCTTCAGTTAAGACACGCCCACACAGCGTCCTGACCTCAACCCCTGTTTCCATGTTCTCCCCGTGTCCGCCTGGGTTGTCTCCGGGTTCTCCGGTTTCCTTCCACAGTCCAAAAACATGGGTTTAAAGAAAACGGAACGCTCTAATCGTCCCGTCTGCTTCAGTGCGATTCGTTTTTGTAAGACGTACCACTTTTGACGATGATGTCCCTCTCCGTGCCGTCGATCTTCTGCCGCCCGATGGTGTACGTGGTGGCGTCGCTGAAGTAGATGAACTCTGTCTCTGCGTGGAAGTCCAGAGCTCGCGGGTTGTTGAGGTTCTCGATGGGAATGATGTGCTCATCGTAAATCTGCGCGTGTAAGTCCATGCCCCGGATGACCCCCGGACGACCTTTACCGTACACCAAGAAGAGCTCATGCTCGGGTTCTGAAGACGCAGAACATGAAGAAAGAAGAGTCATCGATTCTGCCTACAGTGTTTACACACAGAGCAACGTGTCCTCCACCCATACCCATCCATGTAGAACACACACACACACACACACACACACACACACACTGTGAAGTGAACACACATGCCCAGAGCGGCGGGCAGCCCTGTACACGATGCCCAGGAAGCAATCAGGGTTGGGTGTCTTGCTCAAGGGCACTCAAGGACCTTCAGGTCACAAGGCTGGTTCCTTAAGCCTAAGCCTAAGACTAAAATAGAATTAAGATTAGATTTGTATAGATTCAGGCAGCATGGTGCCTTAGTGGTTGGCATGTTCTCCTCTCAGCTCTAGGGATTCCCTGCTCGAATCCCAATCTGGGTGGAGTTTCCATGTTCTCCCTGTGTCCGCGTGGGATTCCTCAGGGTTCTCCAGTTTCCTCCCATAGTCCAAAAACATGGATTAAGGTCAATTGAATTCTCCAAATTGCCCCATATAGAGTGTGTCTGTGTGAGTGAGTGTGTGTCCAGTGATAGATTGGCGTCCTGTCCTGGGTCTATCTGCCCAGCGCCCAAAACGTTCTCCCCTGGATGGACATGGGGAACCCCACCGCGACCCTAATAGAGGATAAAGTGGAAGATAATGAATGAATGAATGAATGTAGATATTACATTATGATATTACAGATGTTACATTATGAGGGGCGGCATGGTGGCTTAGTGGTTAGCATGTTCTCCTCTCAGCGCTAGGGATCCCCGGTTCGAATTCCAATCTGGGTGGAGTTTCCATGTTCTCCCCGTGTCCGCGTGGGTTTCCTCCGGGTTCTCCGGTTTCCTCCCACAGTCCAAAAACATGGATCAAGTCAATTGGATTCTCCAAATTGCCCCATATAGAGTGTGTCTGTGTGAGTGAGTGTGTGCCCAGCGATAGATTGGCGTCCTGTCCTGGGTGTATCTGCCCAGTACCCAAAATGTTCTCCCCTGGATGGGCCCCCCCAACCCGAGTACAGGATGGATTTGTATAGATCCATCTTTATGTAGCACAGTAGTCAGCATGTTCGCCTCTCAGCGCTGGGGATCCAGGTTCGAATCCCGATCTGGGTGAAGTTCCCATCTGGAGGTCTTTCTCTGGCTTTTCTCCGGGTTCTCCGGTCTTTTTCCACAGTTTGATACAAATGGATTCAAGGGGAATTGGCTGCTTTAAATTGCCCCTATATAGTGTGTGTGTGTATGTGAGCTGGCACCCTGTCCTGGGTGTATCTGCCCAGCACCTGAAACGTTCTCCCCTGGATGTGCGTGGAAAAGCAATGAGGGTTAAGGGTCATACTCAGGGGCCCACAGGGGCAACTCGAGATTCGAACCCCCAACCGAAACCCAACCCTCTGAGAACGTGGACTTACTCTTGCAGGACTTGCCGTCGCTCCCCAGACTGAACCCCGAGCGGCAGCGGCACGTGCGGCTCTTGTGGCTGTTGGCCAGCAGGCAGATATCCGAGCATCCTCCGGGTTTGCCGAACTGATCGGGGGCACAGGCGTGACTGCGCACTGCACAGAGAACACAGAACCATCAGACGGCTGCTCCTCTGACCCACTTCAACCCTGAAATCTAAATACGGAACGCCACCGAGGCGCGCGGGCCTGCCTTAATTACTCTCTCAAATGTAGGTCTCCGAGTCAAACGCTGATCCTGGTAATTAAACGAGGCTTTAGGTTGAGGATCAGGATCAGGTCCTGAGGACAAACCGTACCTGGAAGTTTTTGCAGTGCTCCCAACCGTGTTTTTCACTTAGAAACTGGACTAAAAACATTGCGTCCCTCTACAGGAAGGCCAAAGTCGTCTGGACTATTTGAGACGTCTGAGGTTCTCTAACGTCTGCAGGACGATGCTCACGATCTGTTACGAGTCTGTGGTGGAGAGTGCCATGCTTTATGCTATCACAATTTCTACCACACTCCATAACACCCACTGTACCACCCTCTGTACCACCCACCGTACCACACACTGTATCACGCTCTGTACCACCATCTATATCATGCTCTGTACCACACACTGTATCACCCACCATACCACCCACCGTACCACCATCTATATCATGCTCTGTACCACACACTGTACCACCCACTGTACCACCCTCTGTACCACACACTGCATCACCCACCGTACCAACATCTATATCATGCTCTGCATCACCCACTGTACCACCCTCTGTACCACCATCTATATCATGCTCTGTACCACCCACTGTACCACCCACTGTACCACACACTGTATCACCCACTGTACCACCATCTATATCATGCTCTGTACCACCCTCTGTACCACCCACCGTACCACACACTGTACCACCCACCGTACCACCATCTGTACCACACTCCACTGTACCACCCTCTGTACCCCTCTGTACCACCATCTATATCATGCTCTGTACCACCCCCTCTGTACCACACACCGTACCACACTACTGTATCACCCACTGTACCACCCTCTGTACCACCATCTATATCATGCTCTGCATGCTCTGTACCACCCTCTGTACCCACTGTACCACCCTCTGTACCACCCACCGTACCACCATCTATATCATGCTCTGCATCACCCACTGTACCACCCTCTGTACCACCCACCGTACCACCATCTATATCATGCTCTGTACCACCCTCTGTACCACCCACCGTACCACACACTGTATCACCCACCGTACCACCATCTATATCATGCTCTGCATCACCCACTGTACCACCCTCTGTACCACCCACCGTACCACCATCTATATCATGCTCTGCATCACCCTCTGTACCACCCTCTATATCATGTCCGTACCACCATCTGTACACCCACCGTGCACCCCACCGTACCACTGTATCACCCACCGTACCACCATCTATATCATGCTCTGTACCACCCTCTGTACCACCCACCGTACCACACACTGTATCACCCACCGTACCACCATCTATATCATGCTCTGTACCACCCTCTGTACCACCCACCGTACCACACACTGTACCACCCACCGTACCACCATCTATACCACCTCTGTACCACCCACCGTACCACCATCTATATCATGCTCTGTACCACACACTGTACCACACTCTGTAACACCCTCTGTACCACCATCTATATCATGCTCTGTACCACCCTCTGTACCACCCACCGTACCACCATCTATATCATGCTCTGTACCACACACTGTACCACACTCTGTAACACCCTCTGTACCACCATCTATATCATGCTCTGTACCACCACATGCACACATTTTTTTTTTTAAATTTTTTTTTAAATGAAGAAGGGTATTTCGCACATCCAAATTTTCTTTTTTTTTGAAATTTTGACTTTTAGTTTTATACTATACTTATTTCTTTTGCCCTATGTATATTAAAAAGTCTAAGGGAGCCCCTTTTCAACTTCAATTAACTTACTTAAAAAAGCCCGATACCTGCGGGTTTTGGCGCCTGGTGGTACACTGCAGGGCCCCCAACCTTTGTCCACCCGGTCACCCCCTGAAAGTCAGTGCTTTTGAAGGGGTTGACCCAATGACCTGGTCGGGGGCTGGAAGGTTGCCCTGTCGGAGTTGGTGGGTTGGGATAAAATTTCTCAAACACCGTCAAACGAAAGATGCTCGACTGAAGAAAAAACCTACCCTACATTAGAGTTAATTACAGTGCCCACCAAGGTTCTCCAACAACAACCACACACACCACACACCTGAGTGACGTTGAAGAGACCCGTGACTTGCCGTGTGCA
>JAFMOC010000588.1:267500-289714 GCA_019802505.1 Corydoras sp. C115 | reverse complement strand
CTCACCACTTTGTTCTCGGAGTGGACGATGAGCTCCCTCATCTGTTTCATGGCGAGCCAGCACTCCCTACAGGGTACCGTCCGCGTTCCGTTCCCTCCCGCGAACAGCCTCCGCAGAAGGTTGGCCAGACGAGACTCATCAGAATGAGCCTTGCAGCGGTCGGTCTGCGTACAGCAAGCACGGAGACGACGCGTCAACAACAACAACAACAACGGCTGCCACAGCTACTATAATCCCTCATGTACGGCATCGCCACAGAATATAATCTCTCAAATACACAGTGGCCACGACTAATCACACCCCTCATATGCAAGGGTTGCCACTCCCACTATAATCCCTCAGTTACAACGTTGCCACAACTACTGTAATCCCTCAAACGACTGTTGCCACAACTATGAAACCCTCGAAACGGTTGCCACGATTATAATAATCCCTTATATACAGTATGTGGGACGTGTATATCTGGACGTCCTCCGCTCCCGGACCGTCCCTCCCGTCCATAGGCTCCGTGGATAGTCGGGAGGGACTCAATCGAATTGAATCCATCCAATTCGATACTTGACGCCTTGATCCATGTTCCCTCATGTTGCCACTACTATAATCCCTCATGTACGGCATCGCCACAGAATATAATCTCTCAAATAAACAGTTGCCACAACTAATAAAAGCCCTCAGATGTGAGGGTTGTCACTACTACTATAATCCCTCAGTTACAACGTTCCCACAACTACTGTAATCCCTCAAACGACTGTTGCCACAACTATGATACCCTCGAAACGGTTGCCACGGTTATAATAATCCCTTAATAATCCCTTTCTCTCCCCTCCATAAACTGTGTGGGACGTCCTCCCGCGATAGTCCAGACGGGACTCCATCAGAATGAGCCTGCGGTGGTCGGTCTGCGTACGCCTCAATCCGTAATCCCTCATGTTGCCACAGCTACTACTATAATCCCTCATGTGCAACGGTTGCCACAACTATAACCCCCCATATGCAAACGGTTGCCACCAGCTATACGCATACGGTTGCCACAGCAGTACTATAACCCCCTAAAACAGTTGCGACAACTACTCCTTATCCTTCAAAACTGTTGCCAGTAACTACAGCACCCCTCTTGAACTGTTGCCACAGCTGTTGCCATAATAATCCTATATATACATAGACATGTGTATATATATATATATATATATATATATTATATATATATATATATATATATATTCATATACACACACACACACAGCTATAACAATCCCATATGCAGTGTGTGGAATGTGTCAGAACCGAGGCGCGCCACCCACCCTGTGATTTCCTCATGTCCCTTTTAGTAGCTAAAGCACGACTTCCATGCTGAAAAATCTGTTTGAATCCGGCCGTCCACATCGTTGATCCTCAAACTCTTGCCCCAAACGACTTCCAACCAAATGCATTTTCACCCAGGCCCTCCGTCAGCCCGTCATACACACCTGCAAAAACCCAAAACAAAAACAAAACGCACGAGTCAGAAAACTCCCTCACACTCTAACACACACTCACAACACACACACACACACACACACACACACACACACACACACACACCACACACACACAGAGACACACACCCTGAGACATTCTCAAGAAAACCAGGTGCTTTCCGAACACAACGCCGTAGCACTTTCAGTTTCACTTCTGACCAAAAAGCAGCACGACAACCTTCCCGACACTACGCCCTGCTCTGTAGGTCCGGTGTCACAGAGTGGGGGGGGGGGGTGGGGGGAGGGGGGGGGGGGGGGGGGGGGGGGGGGGGTACCACCACAAGATGGACAGTACCTCAGACGGACAGTGACGACGTGGGTGACCAGCTCGTATTTATGAGTCTGTCGTCCCACGGCGACGTCTGAAAAAACCTGCAGTTCTGTCATCCATCCTTTATCTCCCGCTTCATCCTCTATTAGGGTCGCAAGGTGGTGTGGGGGGGGGGTTCCCCATGCCCATACCAGAGGAGAACGTTTCGGGCGCTGGGCAGATACACCCAGGACAGGGGGACTATCCATCACTTATCCTGGACACACACTCACACAGACGCACTCTATATGGGTCAATTGGAGAACTCAATTGACCTTGATCCATGTTTTTGGACTGTGGGAGGAAACCGGAGAAACCGGAGGAAAAAAACCACGCGCGACACGAGGAGGCACATGGATACTCCATCCCAGATTGTGGATTCGAAGCGGAAATCCCTAGCGCTGAGAGGAGAAACATGCTAAACCACTTCACATTATAATTCACATTATAAAGACGTATGTAAAGGCGACAGCTACGGGGGGTGGGCTTAGTGGTTTAGCATGTTCTCCTCTCAGCGCTGGGGATTCCCGGGGATCGAAGTCCAATCTGGGTGGAGTCTCCATGGTTCTCCCCTGTCCGTGTTCTCTGGGTTTTCCTCCCACAGTCCAAAAAAAAAAAACTATGTGAATCACGGTCAATTTAGTTCTCCAAAATTGCCCCATAATAGAGTGTGTCTGTGTGAGTGAGTGTGTGCCCAGCGATAGACATTGCCCCCACTGTACCCTGGGTGTATCTGCCCCAGCGCCCGAAAAACGTTCTCCCCTGGATGGGCATGGGGGTGTCATCACAACCTGAGACAACCTGTCCCGGCGCAACACAACCGGGATGCGAGGACCGTTTTAAAGCCACGACCGCACCTCCATTTTCTTTCCAGGGTGCCGGCGGTGGTGTAGGCATCATTGTGCAGCGTCGGCGTGACGGGATGCTCAGCGCGCGCTGGGTCGTAAAAGAGCCGCCGAACCGTGATCTCGAGAGACGGTGCACTTCACAACTTCCTGTACAGCTGTTGCACTGTCGCTTCTGAAAAGACAAGTGAGAGACGGCGTGAGAGGACGGGTGAGAGGACGGGTGAGAGAGGACGGAGACGGTTGAGAGGACGGGTGACGAGGACCGGTGAGAGGAGGGCGAGAGGATGGAGCATGAGAGGACGGGCGATGAGGACGGGCGAGAGGACGGGCGATACGAGGACGGGCGAGGAGGGAGACGGGCGACGAGGACGGGTTGAGAGGGAGGGCGGCACTGCATACACGACGGAGTGAGAGGACGGGCCAGGACGCGACTGTGAGAGGACGGGTGACGAGGAGTTGCGGAGAGAGGAGGTGCGAGAGGGAGGGTGAGAGGGAGGGTGAGAGGGAGGGTGAGAGGACGGAGTGAGAGGACGGGTGAGAGAGAGGGCGACGGGGTGAGAGGAGGGCGAAGGACGGGTTAGAGGACGGTGAGAGGACGGGCGAGAGGAGAGTGAGGGGAGGGTGAGAGGGAGGGCGAGAGGAGGGGCGAGAGGAGGACAGGGTGAGAGAAGGACGGTGAGAGGACGGCGTGAGAGGACGCGAGTGAGACGACGGTTGAGATTGGACGCCGGCGAGGTTAGAGGACGGCCGAGAGGAGGACGGCGAGGAGGGAGGGGTGAGAGGAGGGTGAGACGGGACGGTGTGAGAGGACGGGTGAGTGAGGACGGGTGAGAGGACGGGTGAGAGGACGGCGTGAGAGGACGGGTGAGAGGACGCCGGGGAGAACGGGTGCAGGAACTGCGTGTGTCCCACACGAGGGAACACCATCGCTTCGACGGAGGAGAACGCCATTAGAGCTACAGTGCACAGAAGAAGCTTATATTTAATATTTATATTATATTTACGGGCGGCACGGTGGCTTAGTGGTTTAACATGTTCTCCCTCTCAGCGCTAGGGAGTCCTGGTTCGAATCCCCATCTGGGTGGAGTTTCCATGTTCTCCCGCGTCCGCGTGGGTTTCCTCCAGGTTCTCCGGGTTCCTCCCACAGTCCAAAAAACATGGATCAAGTCAATTGAGTTCTCCAAATTGCCCCATATAGAGTGTGTCTGTGTGAGTGAGTGTGTGCCCATCGATAGATTGCCCCCTGTCCTGGGTTTATCTGCCAGCGCCCGAGTACATTCTCCTCGGGATGGTGCATGGGGAACCCCCCCCCACCCGCGCGGACCCCTAATAGAGGATAAAGCGGAAGATAATGGATGAATGAATATATATTTATGTTTACGTTATGTTTATAGGATGTGGAAGTTGTTTTGTTGGGGATTCCCCCCCCCTCTCCGTTTTCCAAAAATAAGCGACCGATTACACGTACATTAACGTTTACATTAACATCGTCACAACACGGGGCGAAAACAAAAAAAAAACGGAGATGAAAACAATAAAAATAAATAAATTTTTTAAAAAAAAATTTTTTTTTAAATGTTTTTAAAGCGTTGCGAATTCCCGGTTCGAATCCCCATCTGGGTGGAGTTTCCATGTTCTTCCCGTGTCCGTGTGGGTTTCCTCCGGGTTCTCCGATTTCCTCCCACAGTCCAAAAAAACATGTAGGTACATAAATATTAATAAACACATGACTAACAACTCACGCTTACAAAAAAATTTTTACAGGAATAATAGCATCAGTTAAATGATCGATTGGGGGGGGTGGGGGGGGGGGGGGTAGTTCCCTCACTACTGTCATGGAGGTATGACGCCTCCACCCCGGCGTCCACAAACCAGAAGGTCATGGACGATATTCCATCCATCATCTTCTGCTTTATCCTCTATCAGGGTCGCGGGGGGGGGGGGGGGTTCCCCATCCCCATCCAGGGGAGAATGTTTCGGGCGCTGGGCAGATACACCTAGGACAGGACAGGGGGCCAATCTATCGTTGGGCGATAATGGTTTAGCATGTTCTCCCCTTGGCGCTGGGGATTCCCAGTTTGAATCCCCATCTGGGTGGAGTTTCCATGTTCTCCCCGTGTCTGCGTGGGTTTCCTCTGGGTTCTCTGTTTTCCTCCCGCAGTCCAAACACACGGATCAAGTCAATTGAGTTCTCCAAATTGCCCCATATAGAGTGTGTCTGTGTGTGTGAGTGAGTGTGTGCCCAGTGATAGATTGCCCCCCTGTCCTGGGTGTATCTGCCCAGCGCCCAAAACGCTCTCCCCTGGATGGACATGGGGAACATCCCCCCCCACAACCCTAATAGAGGATAAAGTAGAAGATAATGGATGGATGCAGTTTCCATGTTGGGCGGCACAGTGGCTTAGTGGTTTAGCATGTTCTCCTCTCAGCACTAGGGATTCCCGGTTCGAATCCCATTCTAGATGGAGTGTCCCATGTTCTCCCCGCGTCCACGTGGGGTTCCTCCGGGTTCTCCGGTTTCCTCCCACAGTCCAAAAACATGGATCAAGGTCAAATGAGTTCTCCAAATTGCCCCATATAGAGTGTGTCTGTGTGAGTGAGTGTGTGCCCAGTGATAGATTGGCGTCCTGTCCTGGGTCTATCTGCCCAGGGCCCGAGATGTTCTTCCCTGGATGGACATGGGGAACCCCACCGCGACCCTAATAGAGGATAAAGTGGAAGATACTGGATGGATGCAGTTTCCATGTTGGGCGGCACGGTTGCTTAGTGGTTTAGCATGTTCTCCTCTCAGCGTTAGGGATTCCCGGTTCGAATCCCCATCTGGGTGGAGTGTCCCGTGTTCTCCCCGCGTCCACGTGGGGTTCCTCCGGGTTCTCCGGTTTCCTCCCACAGTCCAAAAACATGGATCAAGGTCAATTGAGTTCTCCAAATTGCCCCATATAGAGTGTGTGTGTGTGAGTGAGTGTGTGTCCAGTGATAGATTACCCCCCTGTCCTGGGTGTATCTGCCCTGCGCCCGAAACGTTCTCCCCTGGATGGGCATGGGGAACCCCCCGCGACCCTAATAGAGGATAAAGGTGAAGAAAACGGATGGAAAACGTCTAAATCTGACTAAAAAAAAACAAAAACACGCCGAGACTTCCACGGCCACATTGCCCTCGCCGGGTCGTCGCCCAAACGCACTCGCTCTCCGACTCCGAGTGCCCTACACGCGGCGCGTGCGGCCCTCGACCGAGACGCCCTACGCAGGGCGCTTGGGAAGGGGGCAGCGGAGGCGTTTGGGATACGGCCGCCCGTCAAGCCGACCAGATTTCCCCGAATTCAAAAACAACGAAGCCACGAAACCGATAGTCAAGTCTTTTAAAAAAAAAAATAAATAAATAAATAAAACGCTGAATTGGAAACGTTTGGGAATTAAAACCCACGTCTACGTTGGCGTTCCGCCGCCCAAAAAATCAAAACGTTAATGTAGAGTTGATGTAACGTTGAGGCAAAACAGTTAGCGCGGCGGCTAACGGCTGAGCCGGAATGGCTGCCCGTGAGCTAAAGTGGCTAACGAATGTAAAAAAGAAAACGATTAAAACGTTCGAACGCAGCCGAGCCAGACCGCGGCGAGCCGCCGTGGAGCCTCCCCGTGGAGCATCACCACGAGTCGGCCCCGGGTGTCACCCCCCGCCCGCGATAACGTGGAAGCCCCGGCTTTAGGCCGCCGGATCCCCGCGCTGTGGTGGGAAAGCGTGCCGGTGCGCGGCTACCAACCTGGGCTGCCAGTCATTCCAGTTGCGGTGCAGTTTATGGGCGCTGCTAAGCCGAGACCCGAGGGCTTTGCGGCTCATTACCTTCGCCAGGACTGCATGACCCGCTTCCGCACGGGGTGACGTCGACCGAACCGGGGCGCAACTGGGGTTTTTTTTGGGGGGGGGAATGAACGGCCTGCACGGTTCCCCCGAAAGACAGCGTGCAGAGAGCGGACGGGGCAGAGCAGGACGAAGCCCGGGGTTTGAACGGTGCGAGCGGCGCGGCCTGACCCTCCCCTTTATTCCTGCGTGCGGCGACAGTGACACCTCGCGGTCAGCGCGATCACTGCAGGTGCCCCGTTAATCAACCGACCGACCGACGACCGACTGACGAGCAGAACCAGAACCAGAACCAGAACCACGTTCTAATCACCAGCGGCTCACGTTCAGGGTTCTACATTTCGCACCAAGCCGCTTTCAAATGGCCGAAACCGGTTTTTGGGGGGGTTAAGGTTCCAGAACACTGGCTGGCCAAGACCTTTGGGGGGTGGGGGGGTGTTCCCATGTTCCCATGTTCCCATGTTCCCATGTTCCCATGCCCATCCAGGGGAGACCGTTTCGGGCGCTGGGCAGACACACCCAGGACAGGACGCCAATCTATCGCTGGGCACACACTCACACACTCACACACACACACACAGACACACTCTCTATATGGGGCAATTTTTTGGAGAATTCAATTGACTTTGTGGAAGGAAACCCGGAGGAAACCCACGCGGACACGGGGAGACCGTGGAAACGGCACCCAGATTGGGAATCGAACCGGGAATCCTTAGGGCTGAGAGGAGAACATGCTAAACCACTAAGCCACCGTGATGCCCTACTTGGATTTTCCATCCATCCATTATCTTCCGCTTTATCCTCCACTGGGGGGGGGGGGGGTCCAGGGGAGAACGTTTCGGGCACTGGGCAGATACACCCAGGACAGGGCGCCAATCCATCGCTGGGCACACACTTACACACACACAGACACACTCTATATGGGGCAATTTTTTGGAGAACTCAATTGACCTTGATCCATGTTTTTGGACTGTGGGAGGAAACCCGGAGAACCCGGAGGAAACCCACGCGGACACGGGGAGGACATGGAAACTCCACCCAGATTGGGGATTCGAACCGGGAATCTCCAGCGCTGAGAGGAGAACATGCTAAACCACTGAGCCAACATGACGCACTACTTGGATTTGATTTTATTTATTTTTTCATCCATCCATCATCTTCCGCTTTGTCCTCTATTAGGGTCGCTGGGGGGGGGGGGGGTTCCCCATGCCCATCCAGGGGAGAACGTTTCGGATAAATACACCCAGGTCAGGGCGCCAATCCATTGCTGAACACACACACAAGCACACTCAAACACACTATATGGGGCAATATAGAAAGGGGCAATTTAAAACAGCCCATTCCCCTTAACTCCATGTTTTTGGACTATGGGGTGAAACTGGAGGACATCCCACCCAAATTGGGATGATCTATGTCCTCCACTCATCATACAGATGGACTTTGTAGTTCTACAATCGCAGACTGTAGTCCATCTGTGTTCTTTGTTGTTGTTAGAACCCCTGTTGGTTCTCAGGAGCATCACAGAACAGGTATCATTTGGGTGGTGGATTGTTGATGGTCGGTTCTGCAGTCACACTGATGTGGTGAGGGGGGGGGGGTCAATGTAGTTTCATTTCTCCACCTCAGTGACACTGCTGGGATAGGACTAATGCCCCCACCCAATAACCCCTGCTCTGTGGTGGTACTATTGGGGTTCTGACTATTAGAACAGAGTACACAGTATGTCCTGTAGAACACAAACAGATGGAGTGAATCTATAGTACCAGTCCAAAGTTAGGACACGCCCCTTCCTCCATCATCTATGTCCTCCACTCATCATACAGATGGACTTTGTAGTTCTACAATCGCAGACTGTAGTCCATCTGTGTTCTTTGTTGTTGTTAGAACCCCTGTTGGTTCTCAAGAGCATCACAGAACAGGTATCATTAGGGTGGTGGATTGTTGATGGTCGGTTCTGCAGTGACACTAATGTGGCGGGGGGGGGGGGGGGGGTTCATTGTAGTTTCATTTCTCCACCTCAGTGACACTGCCGGGATAGGACTAATGCCCCCACCCAATAACCCCTGCTCTGTGGTGGTGGTACTATTGGGGTTCTGAGCATTAGAGAACAGAGTACACAGTATGTCCTGTAGTCGGCAGTTTCTCAGGTCGCATGCACATCCCTCTCTCGCCACTAGATGGCGGCAGAGACTGAGATAATGGCGCGTGATCTTTGAGGCAGTCGCTTCGAAGTGAAAGCCTTTAATTCTGATGCTTTATTCACCTTTTATTAAAGCTGGCGGTCACGTGTCGTTGCTAAGCAACAGCGCGGGGCAAAGCGCGGGGCAAAGCGCGGGGCAAAGCGCGGGGCGGAGACCGAACAGGGAGGTGGAGGCCGGACAGCAGGAATAACAACTCCACACCACATCCATCCACATGCACGTCGACTGGACCACCACCACAGAGCAGGGGGTATTGGGTGGGGGCATTAGTCCTATCCCGGCAGTGTCACTGAGGTGGAGAAATGAAACTACAATGAACCCCCCCCCCCCCTCACCACATCAGTGTCACTGCAGAACCGACCATCAACAATCCACCACCCAAATGATACCTGTTCTGTGATGCTCCTGAGAACCAACAGGGGTTCTAACAACAACAAAGAACACAGATGGACTACAGTCTGTAATTGTAGAACTACAAAGTCCATCTGTATGATAAGTGGAGGACATAGATGGTGGAGCAAGAAGGGGGGCGTGGCCAAACTTTATAACATCCAATAGAAGGCCTTTCAGAGAAATGTGAAGGTTCTAAGATCAACAAAGTGAACCCATCCATCCATTATCTTCCACTTTATCCTCTATTAGGGTCGGGGGGGGGGTTCCCCATACCCATCCAGGGGAGAACGTTTTGGGCGCTGGGTAGAGGACAGGACAGGACGCCAATCTATCACTGGACACACACTCACACAGACACACAATATATGGGGGAATTTGGAGAACTCAATTGACCTTGATCCATGTTTTTTGGACTGTGGGAGGAAACCGGAGAACCCGTAGGAAACCCACGCGGACACGGGGAGAACATGGGACACTCCACCCAGATTGGGATTCGAACCCAACGCTGAGAGGAGAACCAAAATTGCCCCATAGAGAGTGTGTCTGTGTGAGTGAGTGAGTGTGTGTCCAGCGATAGATTGCCCCCCTGTCCTGGGTGTATCTGCCCAGCGCCCGAAACGTTCTCCCCTGTATGGGCATGGGGAACCCCCCCCCCTACACACACACACAACCCTAGATAACATGAGATATTATTAATAATATTGCTTCCAAAAATCTTAGTGCTTTAGCATGTTCTCCTCTCAGCACTAGGGATTCCCGTTTCGGATCCCAATCTGGGTGGAGTCTCCATGTCCTCCCCGTGTCCGCGTGGGTCTCCTCCGGGTTCTCCGGTTTCATCCCACAGTCCAAAAAACATGCATCAAGGTCAATTGAGTTCTCCAAATTGCCCCATATAGAGTGTGTCCCAAAAACGTTGTCCCCTGGATGGCCATGGGGAACCCCCCCCCCCTCACACACACCCACACACACACACACACACACACACACACACACACACACAACCCCAGATAACATGAGCTATTAATAATACTGCATCCAAAAATCACTCCTCGACACCGCCGTCCATTCTTTCCATCGCCTCATCAGGTCACGTCACCCCCCCCGCCCCCCCGCTACCCCCCCCTCCCCCCCCCGTCCTCTGGGTGCCGTCAGTAATCTGGATCCGTTCAAGTGGAAAGAGTCTGGCGAGGCGTCCGTCTTCGGGGGACAGGGGGGGGACTGGGGGACGGGGGGGACGGGGGGGGACTGGGGGACGGGGCCCACCCACCGTCCCGCCGTCCCGCCTCCCTCACGCCGGCTCCACACGTCTTCACGGAGCCGCCGTCCGCCTCACACCGCCTCAGGATGCTGGTTTGGGAGTTGTACCTGGCCTCGCTGCTGACCGGCGTCCACGTGTGGGCCTTCCCCCCGACCAACCTGAAGATCACACCAGGTGAGCGCCCGGCCTCCGCACTTCAGTCAGGGGTCGGGGGGTCGAGGGGGTCGAGGGGGTCGAGGGGGTCGAGGGGGTCGAGGGTCCGTTAACGTCGTGACGCACAGCAGATCCACTTTAGTCATCTGGACATCCGAGATGTGTCTCGTGAGACGAAGTCCTCAGACTCGTCTGCGCGGTTCTCCTTTAAAGGTGTAGATCAGACCTCAGTGAAGCCGGACACCGAGGTCAATAAGAACTCACCAAAAGCCTGAGGTCAGTCCTGATCCGGTGACCGACCGACCGACCACATTCACATCACCTCATTATCCCCCTCTCATATCTTATACGGGTCGGTTCTCCATGCCCGCCTTGGGGAACGTCTAGGGCGCTGGGCAGATAGACCCAGGACAGGGCGCCAATCCATCGTTGGGCACACACTCACTCACACAGACACACTCTATATGGGGCAAATTAGAGCAGTACTTTCACATTGAATCCATATCCATCCATTATCTTCTGTTTTATCCTCTATTAGAGTCGCGGGGGGGGGGGGTTCCCCATGTCCATCCAGGGGAGAACGTCTCGGGCGCTGGGCAGATACACCCAGGACAGGGGGGCAATCCATCACTGGGCACACACTCACTCACACAGACACACTCTATATGGGGCAATTTGGAGAATTCATTTGACCTCGGTCCATGTTTTTGGACTGTGGGAGGAAACCGGAGAACCCGGAGGAAACCCACGCAGACACGGGGAGGACATGGAGACTCCACCCAGATTGGGATTCGAACCGGGAATCCCCAGCGCTGAGAGGAGAACATGCTAAACCGTCCTGCCGCCCAATATGGAAACTCCATCCATCCATTATCTTACACTTTATCCTCTATTAGGGTTGCGGGGGGGGGGGGGGGGGGGGGGTTCTCCATGTCCATCCAGGGGAGAACGTCTCGGGCGCTGGGCAGATACACCCAGGACAGGGGGGCAATCTATCGCTGGGCACGCACTCACTCACACAGACACACTCTATATGGGGCAATTTGGAGAATTCATTTGACCTTGGTCCATGTTTTTGGGAGGAAACCGGAGAACCCGGAGGAGACCCACGGGGACACGGGGAGGACATGGAAACTCCACCCGGATTTATAAAGCCATTCCGTGAAGCAAAGCCATTTGTTTTGCTATTAATGTGAATCAGACCCATCAGCGTGTCACTCGCCGTTCCCTTTAAGAGCCAGGTGGTGGCGCTCTGACTTCGGCGGATTGCTATTTAAACGGTACCTGGATTCCATGAGGTTCTCCATGTTCCCTGTGAAGGGAGAACCCACAGTTTGGTTTATTCTCTGTCCAAACATTAATATTTAAACCCGTCCCAGCGCTCCCGCTGCAGCTGCCGGACTTCGGCCGGCCCGCCACCTGCCCGCTCTTCTGGACCGAGTTCGAGGGTCACTGCTACCGCTTCTTCCCCCTGAACCGGACCTGGGCCGAAGCGGACCTGTACTGCGCCGAGTTCTCCAACGGCCACCGCTCGGGCAAGCTGACCTCCATCCACAGGTAACGCAGCGCGCCCCCGCCCGCCCGCCGCTCCGGCTCCGGGTTCCAAACACCGACGCCTCTTTGTGTTCCGAGCAGCTGGGAGGAGAACGTGTTCGTGTACGACCTGGTCAACAGCCGGGTCCCGGGGATCCCCACGGACGTCTGGGTCGGCCTGCACGACCGGAGACAGGTAATCCTGACCCTGACCACGCCCCGGCGGTCTGAGGAGAAGCAGAACCTCGTCATTTAGGGCCGAAAAACGAGAACGCTCGGGGCCTCGGTTCTTATTTTAGAACGTGTTCATGCCGGACCCAGCCCACCAGAGACAGAACCACACGTTCATTTCATTAAATAAATTAAATAAATATAATTAAATCAATTCTCAGGTCACATGCACACGTGTCATACCGTTCTCCATTCCCATCCAGGGGAGAACGTCTCGGGCGCTGGGCAGATACACCCAGGACAGGGGGGGCAATCTATCACTGGACACACACTCACTCGCACACACACACTCTATATGGGGCAATATTCATTCATTCATTCATTCATTCATTCATTCATTATCTCCCGCTTTATCCTCTATTAGGGTCGCGGTGGGGGGGGTTCCCCATTCCCATCCAGGAGAGAACGTCTCGGGCGCTGGGCATATAGACCCAGGACAGGGCGCCAATCTATCGCTGGGCACACACTCACTCACACACACACACACACACACACTCTATATGGGGCAATTTTGAGAATTCAATTGACTTGATCCATGTTTTTGGACTGTGGGAGGAAACCGGAGAACCCGGAGGAAACCCACACGGACACGGGGAGAACATGAAAACTCCACACAGATGGGGATTCGAACCGGGAATCCCTAGTGCTGAGAGGAGAACATGCTAAACCACTAAGCCACCGTGCCGCCCATACATTCATTATCTTCCGCTTTATCCTCTATTAGGGTCGCGGGGGGGAGGGGGGGGTTCCCCATGCCCATCCAAGGGAGAACGTTTCGGGCGCTGGGCAGATACACCCAGGACAGGGGGGCAATCTATCGCTGGGTACACACTCACTCACACAGACACACTCTATATGGGGCAATTTGGAGAACTCAATTGACTTGATCCATGTTTTTGGACTGTGGGAGGAAACCGGAGAACCCGGATGAAACCCACGCGGACACGGGGAGAACATGGAGACTCCACCCAGATGGGGATTCGAACCGGGAATCCCGAGCGCTGAGAGGAGAACATGCTAAACCACGTGAACTCGACAAAGAGAAACGTACATCAGGGGGCGCTGCTCTCACGACTGAGTTTCCATGTTATTCTCCGGTATCCTCCCACGGTCAAAAAAATCGTGGATTCAAGGTGAATCGGCTGCTCCAAATTGCCCCCATATAGTGTATGTGTGTATACGAGTGGGTGAGTGTGTCTGCAGTGATGGATTGGTGCGTATCTGTCCTGGGTGTCTCGGCCCAGCGCCCAAAACACCCTACCCACCCACCCACTGTGTCTACCCCCCCCATCACCCCCCCCCTCCCCCGTAGAGGATTAGGTGGAGGATAACGGCTGGACGGAAAAGACAAAGGTGGTGCCAACTGACCTGGACTGCGGCCGTGTTGTGCACATTGAGACACTAGGGGGCCTCGACCCACCCTGGCCGCTCCCCCAATAGAGCACCACGTTCGGGAACTGCTGCCAAGTTGCCCCCCTTAGCTCTATGGCCCGCCATGTCTCCGGCCGATCAGCCTCCACCTTCCGCTCCAATAGAGCACAGCATGTGTTCCCGCCAGGACGGTTCTGCAAGCCTTTGATCGGTCACCTGAACCCATCGGATCTTTTTTTTTTCCGGAGCTTTCCGACGGCGTACGGGTCAAACGACCCTCATTAAAACCTGCGACCTGCAACCCTCCACCCCAAAAATCCCCGCGTTAATAACCCCCCGCTGCGGCGCGTTCTCCGCAGACGGGTTCCCGTCCCCCCGGTTCCGGACCTGAATACACGCGTAACTCTTCTAATTAGGAGACCCCCGTCGAAAACGGCCGACTACACAGCTATAGTTTAAATGTAAATTTAGCGTAACGTAACGTCGACGTATTTGTAGCGTTTTTCTCTCCGAGCGACACGATGGTGGCGCCACACACTGCGATTATTAATTAAGCAGGAAGTTTGTTTGCTGGCAAGGCAGTGTTCTCCGTTTGCGCTCGAACGGAGAACCTCATAAAGCAGAGCATTGGATCCAGGTCGCTGCACTGTTGAAATAGCAATCCGCCGAAGTCAGAGCGCCACCCGGCTCTTTAAAGGGAACGGCGAGGGACACGCTGATGGGTTCAATAGCAAAACAAGCGTCTTTGCATCGCGGAATGGCGTATGGTTCTCGTATAGTTCTGCAGCTGTGGAGTTTCCATGTTGGGCGGCACGGCGGCTCGGTGGTTTGGCATGTTCTCCTCTCGGCGCTAGGGATTCCCGGTTCGAATCTGGGTGGAGTTTCCATGTCCTCCCCGTGTGTCCGTGTGGTTTTCCCTCCGGGTTCTCCGGGTTCCGCCCCCAGTGCAAAAACTTGGATTCAAGGTGAAGCGGCTGCTCATAATTGCCCCTATATAGTGCGAAAGAGTGCGTGCCCAGGGATAGATTGGCGCCCTGCCCTGGGTGTATCTGCCCAGTGTCTGAATAATATAATTGAATAATATTAATAATAATAATTAATAATAATAATAATATAATCTCAGTACGGGGGGGGGGGGGGGGGGGGGTGGGTCCAGGTTCGAATCTCGATCCATCTGGGTGGAGTTCCCATGAACTGGGTGGAGTTCAACATGGTTTAGAGTCCTTTAGAATGGTCCTTGCCACAGGGTTGTCCACTTGTCGTAGCAGGGTAAGGTAGGGGGAACCGGGCAGCGTGCGGTAAGGTAGGGGGAACCGGGCAGCGTGCGGTAAGGTAGGGGGAACCGGGCAGCGTGCGGTAAGGTAGGGGGAACAGGGCAGCGTGCAGTAAGGTAGGGGGAACCGGGCAGCATGCAGTAAGGTAGGGGGAACCGGGCAGCGTGCGGTAAGGTAGGGGGAACCGGGCAGCGCGCGGTAAGGTATGGGGAACCGGGCAGCGCGCGGTAAGGTAGGGGGAACCGGGCAGCGTGCGGTAAGGTAGGGAGAACCGGGCAGCGTGCGGTAAGGTATGGGGAAGCGGGCAGCGTGCGGTAAGGTAGGGAGAACCGGGCAGTGTGCGGTAAGTTAGGGGGAAGTAGGCAGCGTGCAGTAAGGTTGGGGGAAGCGGGCAGGTAGGGGGGGAACCGGGCAGCATGCGGTAAGGTTGGGGGAAGCGGGCAGCGTGCGGTAAGGTAGGGGGAACCGGGCAGCATGCGGTAAGGTAGGGGGAACCGGGCAGCGTGCGGTAAGGTAGGGGGAAGCGGGCAGCATGCGGTAAGGTAGGGAGAACCGGACAGCGTGCGGTAAAGTAGGGGGAAGCGGGCAGCGTGCGGTAAGGTAGGGAGAACCGGACAGCGTGCGGTAAGGTAGGGGGAAGCGGGCAGCGTGCGGTAAGGTAGGGGGAACCGGGCAGCGTGCGGTAAGGTAGGGGGAACCGGGCAGCGTGCGGTAAGGTAGGGAGAACCGGACAGCGTGCGGTAAGGTAGGGGGATCCGGGCAGCGTGCGGTAAGGTAGGGGGAACCGGGCAGCGTGCGGTAAGGTAGGGGGAACCGGGCAGCATGCGGTAAGGTAGGGGGAACCGGGCAGCGTGCGGTAAGGTAGGGGGAAGCGGGCAGCGTGCGGTAAGGTAGGGGGAACCGGGCAGCGTGCGGTAAGGTAGGGGGAACCGCAGCAGGTGGTTCTGAAGGACCGAGTTTTAAAGAGTCCTGGTTTTGTGGATGTCTCACAGGAGGGCGCCATGGAGTGGACAGACGGTTCACCTTACGAGTACCACTACTGGGACGGGAACCAGCCTGATGATGGCATCCATCGGATCGCCCAGGAGGAGGACTGCGTCGAGATCTGGTACCGACAGAACAGCGGTGAGTCGGCGAGTCCAGGTCCAGGAGCCTGGAGTGGACGGGAAGGGGTCCAGGAACAACCTTCAGAATTAAATTAGTACAGGTTACCGTATTCTTTTTACATTTATAAACACGATCAGATTTCAATACCACAACTTATTTTAGACAACGTCCATTGTTGTTGGTTCTGTGTTGTGGTAGCCCAGTGGTAAAGGGGTGCGGGTTCAAATCCCAAGTCCTCGAGAGGTACCAGTGCTGTATCATGGCTTACCTCTTACGATTACGGAAACATCGTCAAAAAGGGGCCCAAAATCGTCTTCAACTCCGCCAAAGATCCAGCGCTGAAGTGAAGAACCGCGCTCCTGCGCTTTCCAAACGAAAGCTATTTGTACGCCCCTAGTGGTCATAGTGGAGACCTGCGGGATTGAAGGCCTTGCTCAAGTACGCACCCCAACCACAGAGCTACCGCACCCCTCCAACCATCCATTCATTATCTCCCGCTTTATCCTCTATTAGGGTCGCGGGGGAGGGGTTCCCCATGTCCATCTAGGGGAGAACGTTTCGGGCGCTGGGCAGATACACCCAGGACAGGACGCCAATCTATCACTGAACACACTCACACAGACACACTCTACATGGGGCAATTTGGAGAATTCAATTGACCTTGATCCATGTTTTTTGGACTGTGGGAGGAAACCCACGCGCGGACACGGGGAGGACATGGAACCTCCACCCAGATTGGGATTAGAACCCCCTCCAATCAAATATTTATAACTGCAATGTTCTGTAACATGAGGTGGCACGGTGGCTTAGTGGTTTAGCATGTTCTACTCTCAGTGCTAGGGACTCCCAGTTCGAATCCCCATCTGGGTGGAGTTTCCATGTTCTCCCCGTGTCCGTGTGGGTTTCCTCCGGGTTCTCCGGTTTCCTCCCACAGTCCAAAAACATGGATCAAGGTCATTTGGGTTCTCCAAATTGCCCCATATAGAGTGTGTGTGTGTGAGTGAGTGTGTGTCCAGCGATGGATTGGCGTCCTGTCCTGGGTGTATCTGCCCAGCGCCCGAAATGTTCTCCCCTGGATGGGCATGGGGACCCCCCCCCCACAACCCTAATAGAGGATAAAGCGGGAGATAATGAATGAATGTAATGTTCTGTTACATGGGGCAGCATGGTGGCTTAGTGGTTTAGCATGTTCTCCTCTCAGTGCTAGGGATTCCCGGTTCGAATCCTAATCTGGGTGGAGTTTCCATGTCCTCCCCGTGTCCGCGTGGGTTTCCTCCGGGTTCTCCGGTTTCCTCCCACAGTCCAAAAACATGGATCAAGGTCAATTGGGTTCTCCAAATTGCCCCATATAGACACACTCTATATGGGGCAATTTGGAGAACTGATAGATTGGCGAAGTGATGGATTGGCGCCCTGTCCTGGGTGTATCTGCCCAGCACCCGAGACGTTCTCCCCTGGATGGGCATGGGGAACCCCCCCCCACCCCGCGACCCTAATGTAGGATAAAGCGTTAGATGATGGCTGGATGTTATTATTCTGATGTTCTTCTCGTCTCTCGTGGTGTTCCGCAGCTCTGAGGTCCTGGAACGATAACAGCTGTGACAAGGCGTTCCCGTTCGTCTGTAAAATCCCGACGCTCGACAACTAGCCTCGCGGCGCGACGTGGACGCAGCACCGCGGCCTCCTCCTCCGATCGGCAGCCGGGCCGAGAACCGCGACGCCAGGCCCCGCCCCCGTCCCCGCCGCTCGACGCACACGCCATCTGGGCTTCGTTAGGACCATGACTCATCAAACACTCGCGCAGAGGACACTCGCACGCCCCGCGTCCTCGCGCCGCTTCCTGCGCCGGTTTTCTCGGGGTCTCGCTTTGGTTCCGTCTCGTTGTCCATATTTACGTTTGACGGCATCGAGACGCAGCCTCGCCCACCCGGCACCCGGCACCCGGCACCCGGCTCGTCCAACCGAAGCCAATCGGCTGCCCCGGCCCCGGGGACGTGGTTTCGGTTGGATGAGCGGTGTGTCCACGCCACGTTTTGATTGTTTTTTGTTTGCGGGGACGTCCTCGTCGTCCTCTCTCTCTCGTCCTGTCCGCGGGGGTTTTTTCAGCAGATTTTTGCGGAAAGCTGGACGTTCCGCTGTGTTTGGATCAGCAGGAGGTGCGGTGCCATGATGTAATCGGACGTGCGGCGGCCAAACCGACGCTCACGGAGAGACCCAACACACACTTCATATTCTGAGTCCATCAGTCCACTCGCAGCCCGTCCCACTCGCAGCCCGTCCCACTCGCAGCCCGTCCCACTCAATAGATCACAGGTAGTTGGCATTTCGCTGAATGATGATGCAATCGCGTTGGACGAGGGGGGGGGGGGGTTTAGAACCTTCTGCTGATGAACCAGTGGACAGTTCAGACTGGACCAGAAACAGGGTGACCAGATTTCAATGGGAACAGATGTGGGACAAAGACTATGTTTGTGTGGAACAATGGGGGACACCAAAAAAAAAAAAGCCTATATATATATAGGCACGGTGGCTTAGTGGTTTAGCATGTTCTCCTCTCAGCTCTAGGGATTCCCGGTTCGAATCCCCATCTGGGTGGAGTTTCCATGTTCTCCCCGGGTTCTCCGGTTTCCTTCCACAGTCCAAAAAACATGGATCAAGTCAATTGAGTTCTCCAAATTGCCCCATATAGAGTGTGTGAGTGAGTGTGTGCCCACTGATGGATTGCCCCCCTGTCCTGGGTGTATCTGCCCAGCGCCCGAAACGTTCTCCCCTGGATGGGCATGGGGAACCCTGCCCCTCCATCGCGACCCTAATAGAGGATAAAGCGGGAGATAATGAATGAATGAATGTATATATAGGCGGCACGGTGGCTTAGTGGTTTAGCATGTTCTCCTCTCAGCGCTGGGGATTCCCGGTTCGAATCCCCAATCTGGGTGGAGTCTCCATGTTCTCCCCGTGTCCGCGTGAGTTTCCTTCGGGTTCTCCGGTTTCCTCCCACAGTCCAAAAACATGGATCAAGGTCGATTGAGTTCTCCAAATTGCCCCATATAGAGTGTGTGTGTGTGTGTGAGTGTGTGCCCAGTGATAGGTTGGCGCCCTGTCCTGGGTGTATCTGCCCAGCGCCCGAAACGTTCTCCCTTGGATGGGCATGGGGAACCCCGCCCCTCCATCGCGACCCTCATAGAGGATAAAGCAGAAGATAATGAATAATGAATGAATATATATATATATTTTGGTGGGCATGTCCTTAACATGCGTCCACGTTCCCGATTGGTTGACATCCAAACAGCCCGCCTCTCCCCGGATAACAGACAACACGTCCGTCCAATGGCAGATTATAAAACACGACTGTGATGTTCAATCACAATGCGGGACAACGTCTCTATTTGTGAGACGCCTGAAAAGTAACAAAATTGTGTGACTGTCCCTCACAAAGCGGGACATCTGGTCACCCTACCTCAGCGCTGGGGACCCAGGTTCGAATCCCAATCTGTTTCCACCCCACAGTCCAAAAACATGGATTAAAGGTAAATTGGCTGCTCTAAAATGCCCCTATGTGAATTGCCCTCATATAGTTAATGAGTGTGTGCCCAGCGATGGATTGGCGCCCTCTCCTGGACGAGCAGGGGGAACTTTGACCCTCGTCCCTTTTATAGGATTAAAAGATGAGATAATGAGATGAGAACCTCCCCCCCCCACTCGAGCCCTTTGATTGGTTGATGAGTTGATTAAGTTCACAGGATCCCCATTCGGTTGATGATGTAAATATTAACGATGATTTATAATTAGCAGTATTAATAAATATAGAAATGAAATCCTCCGAGTCTTTTCTTTTTTCTCAGGTTCTCAAGTTCTCTTCTCAAGACTCCGCCCCCTTTCCCCCACCCTCTCTCATCACTATCTCTAAAGTCTCGGTCAGCGCCTCTGCCTTACAATAACAAAGTCCTGGGTTCGAGTCCTGGTGGGTTGTGCAGTCTGCATGTCCTCCCTGTACCTGCCTGGGTTTTCTCCAACATGATGTAGTTAAAATCGAGGTTCTAATTTGGGCGTAACGTGGATTTTTACATCTGGTGTCAGTGGTTTTTGGGTGGACTGGTCAGTAGTCCGTCTTCTGCCTTAGTCCTCATGTTCTAAACGACGGCAAGAAGATTAAATTGATATATCATACGCCCTCACCATACGAAACACGCCATTTCTACGTACGCACGTCTATAACACTATACTGTGGGTTCTCTACACTATACTGGGTCCTCCGTTTCACAGGAACATGGGGAACCTCATGGAGCGGCGCATTGAATCCAGTCAGCTGCACCGTTTAAATAGCAACCCGCCAAAGTCAGAGTGCCACCCGGCTCTAAAAGGGCGAGGACCGTATCCATTCATAGAACGTGTGCAGGCGTCCCTCTGTCCCCGCCCACATGCTAACCCAGCCGGGGGGGGGGGGGTCACTCAGCCGAAATTCAATAAGGTCTGACGACAGAGCACAACACCCTCCCCCCCCCGGGAAAACGTTCTTTGCCGTCCCAGTGACCCTGACCTGAAGCTGAGGAGTTAAGCCTCCAGATAATTAGGTGACTGACGAAGTGAATGACCAGGCTCTCCGGTTCTCGAGGGGAACGTTACGGGGAACATCTGAACAAGCTGTGAATCATTTCCGTCACTTGGGTCAGGTCGGGTGTGCCCACACTTTTCTGGCCCCGAGTAGCCAGGTCATCTTTCTTTCTTTTAAGCTTTGATGTCGAAAGCCGTTTACACTCGTCACACTCATTTTGTGGAATCATCATAAAAAGAGTCTCGGGTTCGGGTTGCCATTTTCACAGAAATGACCCAAGGATATGCTGCCAAGGAGGGGCTCATCCCCACCCCCCACCCCCCACTGAGCCTCGGTCCTCACAAGGTTTCCTCCTTAAAAGCCAACAAACACCGGGCACTGTTTTTTTCTTTGGCTTGTTCTTGGGGTTTTGGGGTTCAGGCTTAGAACACACTACAGATACATTATTTTCCACTTAATCCTCTACTAGGGTGTTATGGGGGGGGGGGGTGTTCCCCATGCCCATCTAGGGCAGAATGTTTCGGGTGCTGGGCCGATACACCCAGGACAGGGCGCCAATCCATCGCTGGGCACACACTCGCTCACAATCTATAGGGGCAATTTAGAGCAGGCAATTTACCTTGAGTCCAGGTTTTTGAACTATGGAAGGAGAACCTGGAGGAAAAATCCACATGGACACATCACAACAGAGGAGGTTTAGCATGTTCTCCTCTCAGCGCTACAGATTCCCAGTTCGAATCCCAATCTGGGTGGAGTTTCCACGTTCTCCCCGTGTCCGCCTGGGTTTCCTCCGGGTTCTCCGGTTTCCTCCCACAGTTTCCACCCAGCGAGAGATTGGCGTACTGTCCTGGGTGTATCTGCCCAGCGCCCGAAACGTTCTCCCCTGGATGGGCATGCCCCCCCCCCGCAACCCTAATAGAGGATAAAGCGGAAGATAATGGATGGTTATATATATACAGTACATCCATCCATCATCTTCCGCTTTATCCCATATTAGGGTCCAGGGGAAAACGTTTCGGGCGCTGGGCAGATAGACCCAGGACAGGACGCCAATCCATCGCTGGGCACACACTCACTCACACAGACACACTCTATATGGGGCAATTTGGAGAATTCAATTGACTTGATCCATGTTTTTGGACTGTGGGAGAAAACCGGAGAACCCGGAGGACACGGGGCAGACACGGGGAGAACGTGGAAACTCCACCCAGATGGGGATTCGAACCGGGAATCCCTAGAGCTGAGAGGCCACCGTGCCGCCCTTATATATATGAATATTAAAATGGGGGGACGTTGTCCAATGAGAGCATGCAAGTTCTGAGAACATAAGACTCTGAGAAGATACCATGTTGGAAACATCTCTTTATTTATTATTTATTTATTATAGTGAATTTGTTTTTATATTATATATATATATTTTTTTTTGTTCTGCCATTCGCTTCGGTTCAAGTTCTATCATTCGAATGAGAAATCTATAACCATTTCCGCAGGTCAGCGTACAGATCGCGCGTCCTTTTATCTAAATAAACATCTGATTCAGCGACGCAGTGCCTCTCGGACGGTTCTGAAAGCAAATACAGTACGAAACATCTAGACCTGAAGGTTCACGA
>JAFMOC010000588.1:255000-262500 GCA_019802505.1 Corydoras sp. C115 | reverse complement strand
GGACTGGGAAGGAAACTGGAGAACCCGGAGGAGACTCCAAACCAAACTCCAACCAAACCTGTGTCCCCAGAAGAAGCATCAGCCGGTACCTGAACCCTGGCACATGTCGGTCTGGAGCAGCTGCTTGGCCCGGATGACGTCCACGTTCAGTCTGCCGGCGCTCGGCAGGTAGTTCAAGGACAGCAGCAGTTCTCCGAGTTCCACCTCATTCTGTAAAACACAGAACCTTAAGAAACTGCCTTAGAACCCCTTTAGAGGCGAGCGTTTTGAACAACGCTGCTCTGGAGAACCTGACGGACCTTCTCCAGAAGCTTCTCGGTGGTTGTACAGAGAACCTGGTGGTTCTACAGGGTTCTAAAAAGAAGGAAATTCTGATGAGGAAGTAATCGGTGGGGATACCAATCGGTCCTGATGCTGGAGGGGCCCTCGACCGGGCATCGTGGACGGCCCGTGGCGAGATGGTACCACATGTCCACCACATGGGGTACCACCTCCATCCATCCAGGTACCACAGGAGCAGCAATTTGGGGAAGGCCCATTTGGATTTGGGTGTGTAGTTGGATGTGCAGAAGGATGGACGTGACGTCCTCACCTGTGAACTCGGCACGAGGGCCTTCCACCAGTGTCCCCCCTTCACCAGGTCCACGTCGCTGAGAGGCAGCGTCACCTTGCCGATTACGCAGTGGCGCGAGAACTTGTCGAAGTCCAGCACGGAGAGCAGCAGCGTCCGGCGCTGGGCCTCGAGGAAGGGCAGGTCGAAGGTGAAGCGCTCCTCGAACACCGGGTTCTGGGTCTTGCGCTTCACGCCGGTCTGCCGGGAGTTCTTGTGGTCGGGCAGGAGGCTCATCTTCACGTAGGGGTTGGAGTGCGCCATGCCGGCGCCGGGCAGGGGCAGGTCCCGCGCCTCGATCACCCGCACGCTCAGGTGGCCGTGCACCAGGTCGTACTGGGCGCTGAAGTGCAGAAGGCCGAGCTGGTAGCGCAGAACCAGTTCCTCGTCCCGCAGCGAGTCCACGTCCTCGCGGCCGGACTCGGACGAGTACAGCCGTGGCTCCAGTTTGCAGAAGTAGTCATCCGGCGGGGGCTGCGGCTTGCGCAGGGGCTGGACCGCCTCCTTCCTGGGCGCCATGGCCCAGAACTCAATGGACTTCGCGTCCACCAGGGGGGAGCTGGGCCGATACGAGTCCAGACCTCGAGGAGGGAACAGAAACACAGAGTTAGAAAGGGGGCGGGTCCCATGTTTTTAATCGTCGCGTCACGTCAACGCAATTAAACAATGAAAACAAAAGAAATACACGGAGCCGCCGTAAAAATGCGTAGGGACTCACTGGAGAGCCGGCGCGCCAGGCCGAAGCTGAAGCGGGAGTTCTCGGAGCTGGAACACCGACTCCCGGGGCTGGAACAGCCGGGACTGCTGCCGCCATCGTCGGCCAGGGGGACGTGGTGGCGACTCACGAGGTGAGGGTTCGAACCTCGCTCGTCGTTACAGTCATTAGCTCTGAAACGGAGACAACAGTCAGAACAACGGAACGCAAGGAGACGCAATCACTGGGGGGTTTGATGTTTAGAATGTAACGATGGAACGATGCGGAACGAGTGGAAGTCGTGAAGCAACCCTCTTATTTACCCATGGGGGTGTTTTGGGCGTAACGTGGGAAAATAAACAATCAGCGCACCGCTTTCCGTTTCGTTGAAGGTGCACTCTGACTTTGGCAGGTTGCTATTTCAGCGGTTGGTTGTAAGATAGAGCCCTAAATATTAGGTGTTCCTCTAAATTGGGCTGATAGAGCGGTGGTATTGACGCCTTTAGGCACCTTAGGTTTTCATTTTCATGGCCTTTGTGTGTGGTGTTGGTATGTTCTCCCATTGGTAATATTACCCTGTTACAGACCGGCGTCCCATGTTTTCGTGTCTTCTGTTCTAAAGGCACGGGTTTGGGCTTCGGCGCCCCCGCGGGCTTGAGGCAGATTTCTAACCGCAGGCAATGAAACTGTTTCCCAATGTTCTCATGCGCAGAAACGTTGACAGTATAATAAGCAGTCTGGAAGGAACAACCCTCTTATTTACCCATGGGGGTGTTTTGGGCGTAACGTGGGAAAATAAACAATCAGCGCGCAGCTTTACGTTTCGTTCAAGGTGCACTCCGACTTTGGCAGGTTGCTATTTCAGCGGTTGGTTGTAAGATAGAGCCCTAAATATTAGGTGTTCCTCTAAATTGGGGTCTGATAGAGTGGTGGTTATGACTCCTTTATGCACCTTAGGTTTCATTTTCATGGCCTTTCTGCGTGGTGTTGGCATGTTCTCCCATTGGTAATATTGCCCCCATGTTTTTCGTGTCTTCTGTTCTAAAGGCACGGGTTTGGGCTTCGGCGCCCCCGCGGCCTTGAGGCCGATTTCTAACCGCAGGCAATGAAACTGTTTCCCAATGTTCTCATGCGCAGAAACGCTGACAGTATAATAAGCAGTCTGGAAGGAACGGCAGAACCGAGAGAGAGAACGCAATTAGGAAATGACGGTCTGCTAGAAAATCAATAAACTGGGAGTCGGATGACTGAAAGGTCCCTGTGATGCAAATGAACTCGGTGCCCAGAAATAATGGAGGATAAAGAGAAAAACATGGGTTCCGCCCGGAGATGGATGGAGCGGCAGGCGCCCGGAACGCGGTCACGTGTTCCCGAGGAACGGTCGACGCCCGGAGCTTTCGCAGATCGGAATAGAAACGCCGGTGGGGGGAGATTTCCTTGACGAGGCTCGACTTCCTTCAGGGATCATCGAGGACCCTCTGTGCTCTCGACTGGAGGTAGAGGCAGATAGTCGTCATGGCAACGGCGCAATCTAAAACACATGGCCTTAGAAGGTCGTCGAAAGTGCTGGAGAACCTGGAGAACCTAACGAGCCACGCAAATACAGGACGGAACGTGTTGAACGTGGTGGACACGCCTCCGGTACTGAGGACCAGAGTTTCGGGCCTCTAATCTTTTGGAATTCAAAAATTAATTATTTTAATTGCGTATTATGCCCCTTTACCTGTTGTCCATTAGGCCACTCCCCTTTTGGTAATTAGACACTAAGGTAATAATAATACCAACCTCCTGTAGGACCTGGGGCATCCTCTCTGTTGATTATTATGTCGTTCCCTTCGTTGCACATTGGGCCACGCCCACTTAGCTCACTCTTCATCCACCTGGTGGTCGCTGATAGGGCCCTCTTTTACCGAACTTCAGACTGATCCTCTTAAATATTCATGAGTGTGTTTTGGGCGTAACCTACAATAGACCAATCAGCGCGTCCCTCGCCGTTCCCTTTAAGAGCCAGGTGGTGCCACTCTGACTTTGGCGGATTGCTATTTAAACGGTGCAGCTACCTGGACTCAATGGGCTACTCCATGAGGTTCTCCAGCGTCCCGTGGCGTTGACTGTCGAGGTCGGGTGAGGTCGTTTTCAGTCGGCGGCGCGTCTGGGTTTTCCGTCGCCACGAATGTGCCTGAACACGCCTCGACCACGCCCAT
The DNA here is from genome assembly GCA_019802505.1 of Corydoras sp. C115. NCBI lineage: Eukaryota > Metazoa > Chordata > Actinopteri > Siluriformes > Callichthyidae > Corydoras > Corydoras sp. C115. Next base: position 258,992 of record JAFMOC010000588.1, on the reverse strand, counting down.
CGGGGGGGAACATATTCACACGCACTGTTGCTATTTAAGGCGGGATGTGAGACAGTAATGAGAGATATGTAGGATGAGTTCTAAGAACGGCGGCGCGGTGGCTTAGTGGTTTAGCATGTTCTCCTCTCAGCACTAGAGATTCCCGGTTCGAATCCCAATCTGGGTGGAGTTTCCATGTTCTCCCCGTGTCCACGTGGGTTTCCTCCAAAAACATGGATTCAAGGGCAACTGAATTCTCCAAATTGCCCCATATAAAGTGTGTGTGTGTGAGTGAGTGTGTGCCCAGCGATAGATCGGCGTCCTGTCCTGGGTGTATCTGCCCAGCGCCCGAGACGTTCTCCCCTGGATGGGCATGGGGAACCCCCCCCCAGAAGACAATCCGCCAAAGTCAGAGCGCCACCTGGCTCTTAAAGCGAACATTGAGCAACACTGTTTTATTATACGTTTCGATAAAATCGCATCCAACCGGTGGCTTAGTGGTTTAGCATGTTCTCCTCTCAGCGCTAGGGATTCCCGGTTCGAATCCCAATCTGGGTGGAGTTTTCCATGTCCTCCCCGTGTCCGCGTGGGTTTCCTCCGGGTTCTCCGGTTTCCTCCCACAGTCCAAAAACATGGATTCAAGGGCAATTGAATTCTCCAAATTGCCCCATATAGAGTGTGTCTGTGTGAGTGAGTCAGTGTGTGCCCAGGGTGTATCTGCCCAGCGTCCGAAACGTTCCCCCTGGATGGGCATGACCCTAGTAGAGGACACTGTGAGGATGTAAACAGAACAAAAGCCGGTTCATATTTCGGTCATTAACAGCTGATCGGGTTGCCATGTCTTAAATCTCTCGACGGTGTGGTTTCCTCATCGTATCACCTTAAATTGGACCTTTGGAGGTTCCGTGGCTGTGCATTCTGGACGTTACCTGCATTTTAATATAAACTTACAGCCAAGATGGAGCCTGTGCCGGGAAAGGCCCCAGAATCTCCACCTCCTCATCGGTGGGCAGACAGCAAGCACATTCCCAGCACCACTGCCAGCAGGCACGGCACGACCAGCGGCACAGCAGGAGGTCCGTCAGGGTCGACAGAATCCCCTGACGGAACAGAGAACACGTGAATTCCCGAAACGCCGACCTTCAGCGCCATCGGGCGGGAGAGCATTAAGGGGGTCGATCCATGTGAGTCATCAGGCCCCCAAATCCCAAATCCCAAATCCCACACCTCATTTGGGCTGAGAGCAGAGCGGCGGGGGGGGGGGGGGGGGGGGGCAAAGTCGGTACTCAGCGGAACGCTTAGGAGACGAAATAGGGAAGTGCAGCTGATCCCAGAGGCAGCGGTGACATCACGGCCTTGATTGGGTGGGGGGGTTGGGGGTTGGGGGTTGGGGGTGGGGAGGTGGGGGGGTTGGGGGAGGGGAGTTACACCTGATGCTCTTGAGATGTTAATCAGATCGGATTTTCTAATCTGGATTAAATTAGAGAACACTGATGGGTCTCTCGCCTGAATTGGTGGAGTTTAATTATTTAATTAATGAAATCATTTAAATAAGAAGGGGGGGGGGGGGCGGCGGCGCTGCGGTGGCGTAGAGGCGTTCCACCTTCATGTTCCGTGTCCGTGTGGGTTTTCTCCGGATTTCACAGTGCAAAAAGATAGATTCAAGGTGAATTGGTTGCTCTAAATTGCCCCTATATAGTGAGTGCCCAGTGATTGGCGATTGGCGCCCTGTGCTGAGTGTATCTGCCGTGTTTCTGTATAGCGCTTGAAATGCCCTCCTATGGATGGGCATGAGGAACAACCACCCGCCCCACCCCCAACCCCCCACCGTGACCCTAATGGAGGATTAATTGGAAATAAACTATAAGGGTGGCACGGTGGCTTAGTGGTTTAGCACGTTCTCCTCTCAGCACTCGGGATTCCCGGTTCGAATCGAGTTTCCATGTTCTCCCTGTGTCTGCGTGGGTGTCCTCCGGGTTCTCCGGTTTCCTCCCACAGTCCAAAAAACATGGATCAAGTCAACTGAATTCTCAAAAATTGCCCCATATAGAGTGTGTCTGCGTGAGTGAGTGTGTGCCCAGCGATGGATTGGCGCCCTGTCCTGGGTGTATCTGCCCAGCGCCCGAGACGTTCTCCCCTGGATGGGCATGGGGAACCCCACCGCGACCCTAATAGAGGATAAAGCGGGAGATAATGGATGAAAATAAACTATAATAAACCATGATGATATAATATAAATAACTGTCACTTCGAGACGGGGGTGGGCTCCCCATGCTCATCCGGGGGAGAACACTTTGAGCGCTGGGAGCTGTTCATTAAAGGGGTTTACAGAGAAATTAAGAAATAAAGGTTCCCAAAAGGCAGGAGGGGGTCGGAGGTCGTACCTCGTTGACGGGTTCCAGCTGTCCTTTTACAGGCGGAGGGCGGCAGAGGAGAGAAAAGAAAACCAGATGAGTTCAGAAGAATAGATCAGACATCCTGTACGTACAACATGCAAACACATTTCCTTTTCCAAAACCATTTTTTACACGTTTTATATAAATATAAACCAATTGTCATTTCCTTTAAGAGTCTGCTGCGGAAAAATAACGTTTAGACGGCACGCAGGTGACGTCGCACGCTCAGGCCGAGCGGCTAGTGTTTAATAAAGGAATACGGTGCGAGGGGGCGTGGCATTATTGTGAGAGGTGCACCAAATAGGTGAAACTGGACATGACGTAAAGTGGACTGCAGGAACACCCCTGCCCTGTGATTTATTCACAATAATCCACGACCTCGAGAGTCTTATCGCTTTTACAAAACGCTTCCAAACACAATTTAATGAAAAAATAAAAAGGTTGGATTCTTATTAGAAGAACTTATTAGAAGGTTTGACGCTTATTAGAAGAAAAATCATTAATAATCTGCTCTTCCACGACGTAATCCAGTCCGGTTTTTAAAGTGAACACCGATCGCCGAGTAACTGGATTCCGGTTTCTCTAACAAATCCAGCACTGCCATCTAGTGGACAAACTGCAGAATCAGAATCAGAAATATCTTTATTGTCATTATAGCAGGTATAACGAAATTAAAGTGCCAACTTTCAGTGTCACAAACTAAAATTTACATAAATAAAGAGATTTAAAGATAGCACTATAATTTACAACTTACTAAAATTTTGAAAGAAATAAGAATTAATTTAGAAGCGTGTATAAAACTGTACAACCTGAGTGAATGTAACGAGTAATGTATGTTTATAAACTATAGCTGAGAATTGGCTCGCTGTTTCGGTTAATCTGTATTTTATTATTTTAATAACGTATTGTATATCACACACCGGTGTGAATGTGAAGCTCAGAGGTGTGTGTTATTATTCGTAACTCACTTCAGAGCCAATCGGGATGCAGACACTAGACAGACAGATTTAACATACGAGATCTGCTTTCTCTCCACTGCTTTGATTTTCTCTCTCTCTGTCTCTCTCACTCTCTCTCTCTCTCTCTGTTTCTCTCTCTCTCTTTCTCCCTGTCTCTCTCTCTCTGTCTCTCTCTCTCTTTCTCCCTGTCTCTCTCTCTCTCTGTCTCTCTCTCTCTCTTTCTCCCTGTCTCTCTCTCTCTCTGTCTCTCTCTCTCTCTTTCTCCCTGTCTCTCTCTCTCTCTGTCTCTCTCCCTGTCTCTCTCTCTCTCTGTCTCTCTCTGTCTCTCTCTCTCTCTCTCTCTCTGTCTCTCTCTCTCTGTCTCTCTCTCTCTCTCTCCCTCTCTCTCTCTCTCTGTCTCTCTCTATCTCTGTCTCTCTCTCTCTCTGTCTCTCTCTCTCTCTGTCTCTCTCTCTCTCTCTCTCTCTGTCTCTCTCTCTCTCTGTCTCTCTCTCTCTCTCTCTGTCTCTCCCTCTCTCTCTCTCTCTCTGTCTCTCTCTCCCTGTCTCTCTCTCTCTCTGTCTGTCTCTCTCTCTCTCTCTCTGTCTCTCTCTGTCTCTCTCTCTCTCTCTCTGTCTCTCTCTCTCTGTCTCTCTCTCTCTCTCTCTCTCTCTGTCTC
>JAFMOC010000588.1:225000-252500 GCA_019802505.1 Corydoras sp. C115 | reverse complement strand
ATGGAGATGATGAGGCGCAGACGGGATAGTCCGGGGTACACCTGTTGGTGTCTCTCGCTCTCTCTCTCTCTCTAACACACACACACACACACACACACACACACTGACTTCAATTCATTTCAGGGAGACCACAAATACGAACACCACCCCAATATAACCCAACAACACAAACCAGAAACTAACCCTACAACAGCATTTCACTTCAAAACCAAATGATGTGCTTTGTGAGGACCGGCGTGCAGTCCCCGTCTCACGAGGTCCCCACAGTGTGAGTGTGTATAATTCCTTACACACACACACACACACACACACACACACACCTTCATAAACACACAGCAGCGGCGTGGTTGCACTCATTCTTATCCAAATGCCTAAGTGCGACTTCGAAGTGTAACCTGAGTGGGATTAACCTGCCGTTTCCATGGAAACAGGGATGTGTACGCGCACCGTCGCTGTGTCAACAAGCTGTTTTAATTGCCCCAGCCGTTTGTTGACTCAGACTAAAGGGCTGATCGCTGAAATCTTCCCATTATCTCCAAAAATTTTACACAAAAATGTACAACGCCTGAAGATTCGCTTTTATTGTTTTTATATTATTTTATATTAGACCCAAAACATTAATGGCGATTTGAAAAAAGGCGATAATGAGACCCAGATATATTATACTTGTTCATTTATTCATTGAGGAAAATATTATAACAAATATTATATGATTATAAAAGGTGGGTTAATATATATATATATTATATATATATATATATATATATATATAGATATATATATATATATATCCATCCATTATCTTCCGCTTTATCCTCTATTAGGGTCGCGGTGGGGTTCCCGATGCCCATCCAGGGGAGAACGTCTCGGGCGCTGGGCAGATACACCCAGGACAGGGCGCCAATCCATCGCTGGGCACACACTCACTCACACACACACACTCTATATGGGGCAATTTGGAGAATTCAATTGACTTGAATCCATGTTTTTGGACTGTGGGAAGAAACCGGAGAACCCAGAGGAAACCCATACAGACACGGGGATTTGAACCGGGAATCCCTAGTGTTGAGAGGCGAACGTATTAACCATTATACCATCGTGCCGCCATATATATATTCATTTATTCATTATCTTCAGCTTTATCCTCTATAAGGGTCGTGGTGGGGTTCCCCATGCCCATCCAGGGGAGAACGTCTCGGGCGCTGGGCAGATAGACCCAGGACAGGACGCCAATCTATCGCTGGGCACACACTCACTCACACAGATACACTCTATATGGGGCAATTTGGAGAACTCAATTGACTTGATCCATGTTTTTGGACTGTGGGAGGAAAGCGGAGAACCCGGAGGAAACCCACGGGGACACGGGGAGAACATGGAAACTCCACCCAGATGGGGATTCGAACCGGGAATCCCTAGCGCTGAGAGGAGAACATGCTAAACCAATAAGCCACCGTGCCGCCACCATATATATATATATATATATTTTTTTTTTTTTTATGAGGGGAGGTATGGTGGGGTGGTGGTTAGCACATCTGCCCCTCAGGGCTGGGGATTCCCGGTTCGAATCCCGATCCGGGTGGAGTTTGCATGTCCTCCCCGTGTCCGCGTGGGTTTCCTCCGGGTTCTCCGCTTTCCTCCCACAGTCCAAAAAACATTAGATGGGTACATTAGAGATACAAAAGCCTCCTAAAAACTTAAAAAGCTTCACCATGAAACTCTATTGTAACTCTATTAAAATCATTGTAAAGAGAACACACACACACACACACACACACACACACACACACACACACACACACACACACACACACACGCATCAAGCAAACATCCCCCAAATGGATTCTTTAGAATTTAGAATGTAGGAGCCGCCTGTGTCCCCTGCATCTGATGTTAGAGTCTGTCGGTCATATCAACTTCCACCAGCCAGTATGAAAAAGCTGCATTGTACTGACCCCTAGTGTTCAGTCCTGACACAACAAATCGAGCAAATTTCCAGCAGCGTTATCAGGCATGTTTATATAAATATGCAAAAGTTAGAACACGCCCCCTTCTTGCTCCATTGTCTATGGACTTTGTAGTTCTACAATTACAGACTGTAGTCCATCTGTGTTCTTTGTTGTTGTTAGAACCCCTGTTGGTTCTCAGGAGCATCACAGAACAGGTATCATTTGGGTGGTGGATTGTTGATGGTCGGTTCTGCAGTGACACTGATGTGGTGGTGGGGGGGGGGTTCATTGGAGTTTCATTTCTCCACCTCAGTGACACTGCCGGGATAGGACTAAAGCACCCCCATCCAATGACCCCTGCTCTGTGGTGGTACTATTGGGGTTCTGAGCATTAGAACAGAGTACACAGTATGTACTGTAGAACATAAACAGATGGACTACAGAGTGGAAATGTAGAACCACAAAGTCCATCTTTAGAGGACGTGGAACTGAGAACATGGACAATAAGTGGAGGGGGACGTTTGGACACGCCTAAAGGGCATGTTATAATATTGCATTACAATATTACTGTATATATACACACAGCGGCACGGTGGCTTAGCATGTTCTCCTCTCAGCACTAGTGATTCCCGGTTCGAATCCCCATCTGGGTGGAGTTTCCATGTTCTCCCCATGTCCGCGTGGGTTTCCTCCGGGTTCTCCGCTTTCCTCCCACAGTCCAAAAACATGGATCAAGTCAATTGAATTCTCCAAGTTGCCCCATATAGAGTGTGTCTGTGTGAGTGAGTGTGTGCCCAGCGATGGGTTGGCGCCCTGTCCTGGGTGTATCTGCCCAGCGCCCGAGACGTTCTCCCCTGGATGGACATGGGGAACCCCACCCGTGATTTTTGCGAATCGATCTCGTAAAGCAAACCTTAAAATGCACAACGGTTCCTCTGATTGGTCGGCACGGGGGCTTAGTGGTTTAGCATGTTCTCCTCTCAGCACTAGGGATTCCCGGTTCGAATCCCCATCTGGGTGGAGTGTCCCATGTCCTCCCCGTGTCCGCGTGGGTTTCCTCCGGGTTCTCCGGTTTCCTCCCACAGTCCAAAAACATGGATCAAGTCAATTGAGTTCTCCAAATTGCCCCATATAGAGTGTGTCTGTGTGAGTGAGTGTGTGCCCAGCGATGGGTTGGCGCCCTGTCCTGGGTCTATCTGCCCCAGCGCCTGAGACGTTCTCCCCTGGATGGGCATGGGGAAAAAACCGCACTCCACACCCACCCTCTCTCCCTTACCCACCCCCCCCCCTCAAATTGCACCGGGACTTACCTTTCAACGCCACCGCGACCCTAATAGAGGATAAAGCAGAAGATAATGAATGTATATAACAGTAATATTTTAAAGCTATTCTGTGTTTACAGAAACGATGTGAACAAACTCTCATGGAGACACTGATGTCCCGGCCACGGCAGACGTGGAGGCGTTCCGTCATCCGCGACGCACCGGGGACTAAAGTGAATAAATAAAGCGTAAGGACAACATTAAAGGACACGGCCAGCACACTTCCTGTGGGAGGACCGGAGCCACATCGGGCAGAACAGGAGGCTCGGACGCAGACGGAACGTAAGCACATTAATCTGTTCAGGACGCCCGGGGCTCCACACTGCCTGTCCTGCCTGTCCCAGAGTTCTCAAAGTGACACCCACGGGGTGGTGGCCCTCGGCTGGCGGGGGGGCTGGGGGCAACGAAAGGTTAATTCTAAGCCTTTATTAGTACATACACGTTGTAGTTCTACACGTTCAGCCTGTGGTCCATCTGTCTGTCTGATTACTTTGTAAGTTCCGTTAACACAGGAGCACCACAGAGCTCTTGGGTGGGGGGGTGGGGGGGAATTAGACACAACTGACCTCGTGAATCACGAGGATCCATCCATTATCTCCTCAGGCTTTAATTCCTCCTATTGAGTCGCGGGGGGGGGGGGGGTTCCCGCCATGCCCATCCAGGGGAGAACGTCTTGGGCGCTGGGGCAGATACACCCAGGACAGGGAGGGCAATCCACATCACTGGACACACACTCACTCACACAGGACACACTCTATATGGGGCAATTTGGATAACTTAATTGACCTGAATCCATGTTTTTGGACTAGTGGGAGGAACCGGAGAACCCGGAGGAAACCCACGCGGACATGGGGAGAACATGGAGAAGTCCACCCAGATAGGGATTCGAATTGGGAATCCCTAGCGCTGAGAGGAGAACATGCTAAACCACTAAGTCCCCGTGCCGACCAATCAGAGGAACCGTTGTGCATTTTAAGGTTTGCTTTACGAGATCGATTCGCAAAGATCACGGGGGGGACGGGGGTTCCCCATGCCCATCCAGGGGAGAACGTTTCGGGCGCTGGGCAGATACACCCAGGACAGGAGGGCAATTAATCTCTGGGCACACACTTACACACACTCACTCACTCACACAGACACACTCTATGTGGGGCAATTTGGAGAACTCAATTGACTTGATCCATGTTTTTTGGACTGTGGGAGGAAACCGGAGAACCCGGAGGAAACCCACGCGGACACGGGGAGGACATGGGACACTCCACCCAGATTGGGATTCGAACCGGGAAGCCCTAGTGCTGAGAGGAGAACATTCTAATTCGCAAAGATGAATGAAATGGATTCACCAAACCCAAACCCACGTGACGACGGAACGTGTCTGTAATTTGCCGTCTTTTATAAACTGCAGCATTAAAATAAATAAAATAAATAAATAAAAAACATTAAAAGAGGAACATAGAGGAACATGACACGCTGTTCACTTCCTGCTGTGTCATCCGTCGGAACCGCAGACTTCCTGCAGGAATGCGAGTCTAAACCAGAACCCCTCAAATAGATTCAGCCACAACCGCCGTCTCCTTAAAAACAACACAACTACAGTCTGCTGCACCGCCCTTTATAGTTCACATGAAAACCGTAGTCCTGTAGAGGAGACGGGACATTAACGAAAAGACATTCATCACTGCTGCATGTCCTCCACTTATCATACAGATGGACTTTGTAGTTCTACAATTACAGACTGTAGTCCATCTGTGTTCTGTGTTCTTGTTCGCCCCCTGTTGGTTCTCAGGAGCATCACAGAACAGGTATCATTTGGGTGGTGGATTGTTGATGGTCGGTTCTGCAGTGACACTGATGTGTGGTGGGGGGGGGGGGGGGGTCATTGGAGTTTCATTTCTCCACCTCAGTGACACTGCTGGGATAGGACTAATGCCCCCACCCAATAACCCCTGCTCTGTGGTGGTACTATTGGGGTTCTGATCATTAGAACAGAGTACACAGTATGTCCTGTAGAACACAAACAGATGGACTACAGAGTGCATCTATAGTACCAGTCCAAAGTTAGGCCACGCCCCCTTCGTCCTCCATCCTCTATGTCCTCCCCCCCCTCACCACCTCAGTGTCACTGCAGAACCGACCATCAACAATCCACCACCCAAATGATTCTGTGATGCTGCTGAGAACCAACAGGGGGCGAACAAGAACACAGAACACAGACTTTGTAGTTCTACAATTACAGACTGTAGTCCATCTGTGTTCTTTGTTGTTGTTAGAACCCCTGTTGGTTCTCAGGAGCATCACAGAACAGGTATCATTTGGGTGGTGGATTGTTGATGGTCGGTTCTGCAGTGACACTGATGTGGTGAGGGGGGGGGGGGGTTCAATGTAGTTTCATTTCTCCACCTCAGTGACACTGCTGGGATAGGACTAATGCCCCCCACCCAATAACCCCTGCTCAATATAAACCCTCAATATATTAATACAATATATTTGTATTAATATATTGTTTAGCGCGTCACGCCGCCGTGATAATTCGATAATTGGTGGCAGGTGTGCGGAAACCGGCCGACGGCATGAGGACTCGTCCAAAATAAAGAATCGTCCAAAATAAAGGTCATTTATTGAGAGGTGTGCGCAGACAGACATGCAACTCATAAATTAAGAATCATTACAGATGGTTCACTCAAGTTTAAAACAGTCTTATATACAAAAAAAAAAAAAACAAAAAAAAAAAAAAAACAAACGTGAACCGCCGCCGAAGAACCGCACCATCAGAGCTGGAATAATGACCCCGGCTGCTTTACTCAGACACTTATTACTAACATCTGAATCCATGTTGGGGGGGGGGTTCCCCATGCCCATCCAGGGGAGAACGTTTCGGGCGCTGGGCAAATACACCCAGGACAGGGGGGGCAATCTATTACTGGACACACACTCATTCACACAATTGTGTTCCTTTAGTTACTACAGGGGCGGCACATTGGCTTAGTGGTTTAGCATGTTCTCCTCTCAGCGCTAGGGATTCCCGGATCGAATCCCAATCTGGGTGGAGTTTCCATGTTCCATGTTTCCCGTGTCCGCGTGGGTTTCCTCCGGGTTCTCCGGTTTCCTCCCACAGTCCAAAAAACATGGATCAAGTCAATTGAGTTCTTCAAATTGCCCCATATAGAGTGTGTGTGTGTGTGAGTGAGTGTGTGTCCAGCGAAAGATTGCCCCACTGTCCCCGGTGTATCTGCCCAGCGCCTGAAACGTTCTCCCCTGGATGGGCATGGGGAACCCCCCCCCCACCCCGCGACCCTAATAGAGGATAAAGCGGAAGATGATGGACGGATGGAGAGTTACTATTGAATTTAGAGGCAATTGAGTGCAGCCTATTCACGGTGGGAAGAAACCGGAGAACCCGGAGGAAACCCACGCGGACACGGGGAGGACATGTAAACTCCACCCAGATCGGGATTCGAACCGGGAATCCCCAGCGCCGAGAGGAGAACGTGCTAAACCACGAAGCCACCGTGCCGACCACAACTTCTAAATCTGCGTTATTGAATGTTAATTGTTATAATTGGCCATCAGCACGTTATAAATACCAAAGTGCGACATTTTCAGAAGTTAAAACGCTCAGAACCAATGAATGTGATCGACCGCGCGGCGCTAAAGCCGAGGCCGCGGCGTTTCGGGTCGTTTGAGGCGCTCGCCTGCGTTTCCTTATTTCAGATCCAGTTCTGTTTTTGTGAACCCTGAGCAAAAAACAGCGAACCGAAACCACGAGCAGTTCCTCCTGACGAGAGCACCGCCACAGTCTGGAGAGTGTGTGTGTGTGTGTGTGTGTGTGTGTGTGTGTGTGTGTGTGTGTGTGTGTTTAAGCCCGTGCTTTGTGACTCAGTAGCCTGTGTTTATAAATATAAGGTGTGGTAAAGACACAAAGTCTCCGTCAACAACGCGAAACATAGTTGATGGGTGAAACGGCGAGCGGCGGGCGAGGTGAACATTAGCGTTCCTCACACGGACACACGGCAGGTGAACAAAGACGGGCTACAGGTTCTCTTAAGTTCAAGACACCGTCACCGTCCGGGTGTCCTCGGCATGAAAGCCCCATCACCATGACGACAGGTGCATCTCCAGAGATCGCTAGTGTGTGGGTGTGTGGGTGTGTGGGTATATACATACATATACATATATATAATATATATAATAATATATATATACATACACACATTATGTGTATATAGTCATCCATCCATTATCTTCCGCTTTTATCCTCTATTAGGGTCGCGGGGGGGGGTTCCCCATGCCGATCCAGGGGAGAACGTTTTGGGCGCTGGGCAGATACACCCAGGACAGGGTGCCAATCCCTCACACGGGCACACACTCACTCACACAGACACACTCTATATGGGGCAATTTGGAGAACTCAATTGACCTTGATCCATGTTTTTTGGACTGTGGGAGGACACCGGAGAACCCGGAGGAAACCCACACGGACACGGGGAGGACATGGAAACTCCTCCCAGATGGGGATTCGAACCGGGAATCCCTAGTGCTGAGAGGAGAACATGCTGAATCACTAAGCCTCCGTGCCGCCTCATGTGTATATATATATATATATATAAATAACATTTTGGGGACTAAACCTGTTGACAGGTTTTTGATGACTGTGTAATTTATTTGGGACCACGAGCCGGTCCTCACAAACATTCTGTTTTAAAGTGTAATCATGCTGTATGTATAGTTATGGTTAGATTATGGTTAGTGTAAGGTTATGCTTAGTTTTAGGGAGGGAGTATTGGGTAAATATGAAGAGTCGCGACTCAATGAATAGAAGTCTATGTAAATAGACAGTGTGCACTCATGTGTGTGTATATATATATATATATATATATATATATATATATATATATATATATATATATATATATATATATATATATATATATATATATATATGTATATATATATAACATAAACATCGTGGGGTCTGAAACCTGTTTACACACTCATACTGTGTGTGGAGGGGGAACGGGGGGGCGTACAGAACACGTAACCGGAAAGAGGAAAGTTATTTTTACGTTCTAACAGCAGGTTTGTATTTTTAACCTTTAACTCAAATGTTAGATTAAAGACTCACATCGTCCACCTTCCGCCTAATCCACTGTAATTATATTCTCTTTGATCACGCGTCCAGGCTGTGCTTAATGTTCATATGCCAATCCTACCTTCACGGAACAGATATTAATAATTACCTGTTTTAATTACGAATGCCGCTTATACAGTACATGGACAAAGGTATAGAGACAGACCTCAGGACAGTCCTATTGCCGCAGGTTAATATAAATCCAGCACCTGGTCGAGTAGTTTTAACAATGCTTTTAATTTTGTGGAAACAATTTAGGGAAGGCCCTGTGCAGTTTCAGCATGTCTGTGAACAAGGCAAGATCCATTGAATCACAGGCGGACATCGGTGTGGCCGATTAACTTGACGAGTCCTTTAAACACCTATGAGATGTCTCTCGTCCACCATCACGGCCTTGTGTATAAATGGACAAAACATTTTTATAAACACCGCATTGTAGGCATCGCAATACTTTTGTCAACACGGTGGATTTAATACTGTTTAGATCATGCTACATCATTCTGATGGTTGAGGTCAGAACACAGGGTCCGATACAGCACCCCTGGAGCAATGAGGGTCAAGGGCCTTGCTCAAGGGCCCACATTTTAACCATTAAGCCACCATGCTTAGATAAAGCTAAACTTATACTTATTTAATTTGTTCACAGGCGGCACGGTGGTTTAGCACGTTCGCCTCTCAGCACTAGGGATTCCCGGTTCGAATCCCCATCTGGGTGGAGTTTCCATGTCCTCCCTGTGTCTGCGTGGGGTTCCTCCAGGTTCTCCAGTTTCCTCCCACAGTCCAAAAACATGGATCAAGTCAATTGAATTCTCCAAATTGCCCCATATAGAGTGTGTGTCTGTGTGAGTGAGTGTGTGCCCAGCAATGGATTGCCACCCTGTCCTGGGTCTATCTGCCCGGCGCCCGAGACGTTCTCCCCTGGATGGGCATGGGGAACCCCGCCGCGACCCTAATAGAGGATAAAGCGGGAGATAATGAATGAATGAATAATTTGTTCACCCAAACTGGGAATCAAACCCAGGACCTTCATGCTGTGAGGCGGCAGTGCTAAACTCTGCATTTTTTCGGTCCTTCCTCTCTCAGTACCTCAATTCCACTTAAAACCGGCGGAAATGAGAGCTGGTTCTCTATATAGCACCGCAGGGTTTCAGGGAACCTGAATGGAACCGCTTAAGGCACCTGAGATAAGTTGGTGGAACTGAGACCCCGTTGACGTTATTGACGTCATTAAGACTGTGGGAGTCTGAGACGTCAGGCCCTTTCTGCTTCGTGACCTGTCCTGACGGTTCTCTACCCACAACACACTGACTGAACATGCGGGTGTGACACAACGGCAAGTTTGAGTAATCGCAGAAGTCGAACTTCGGCCCTCCGAGCCGAGCCACGGAATCGGAGCAGAGGGAAGTGGCATGAAGCTTCAAAACCACACATTTACATTCGCTAATTAAATTTAAAATTTTTTTAAAAAACACAGCGTATCATGCAATAGTGTGCAAAAAGTACCAACGAGCATTCCCTGAATTCACCGGATCATGTACATCATGGTACATCATGGCTGGTTTGTACCCAAGTTCCAATATCTTCCTATTAAAAAAAAAATTATATTAAAATAAAATAAAAAATTCCTATTAAAAAAAAAAAACACTACTTTTAAAACGCTGGTTATTCTTCTTTGGTTTAGGCTTCAACCAAATGTAAAAAAAAAAAAAAAAGAGGTCCATCGAACCAAATTACAGCAAAACGGGAGACGAACCGAAGCTCCACCACCTGAATCCAAATCCCTACTCCGCCTCAATGTGCTTGCAGTGGACCCCTCGGCCCATCGAGGTCCTCTGCGGGCGCCCAAGGCGGATGAGGCGCGGCAGGTGAGTCCAGGAGTAGGACAGCCGAGCCGAAACCAGGTCCAAAGAGGCGGGGCTGAATTCGGCCCACAGGTTAGAGGGAACCGACTCCTTGACCATTTTCGGTAAGGCGACGGATTCGGGAAGCAGGCCGGCGTCGCCGCCGAGGAGGAGGTGGCGCAGGTCCCGCTTCTGTAGCCCATCCCGAAGGAGCTGCAGCAGGTCCTCGAGTCTGTCCAACAGGTGATGGTCCTCCCAGGCCTCGGGAGGCGTGCCGAGCAAGAGCCTCAGCCAGGCGGTTTTTAAGGAATAGGACGAGAGCACGCCTCTCCAGGTCGCGCGAGCTTGCTGGTCGAAGGACTGGTCGCCAAGGTCCCGAATTTCTTTGAGCAGCTGTAGGCACTTGAGGTGGCAGGAGCTGGAGGGGAGCTTGCCCTTGAGCCATCCGAGTAGCTTCTGCTCCTGTTTGGGGAAGTAGACCGTCCAAAGGTCCCGCGATTTCTGAGCTCCGGTCGCTGCAACCAGAAAGGCGGAATCGCCGAGGGGCAGAGCCGGGATGAGCCGGACCCCCATGGAGATGTGGCAGCAGACGTAATCCGAGCGGGGTGTGAGGTGCAGCTGCACCCGCTGCCCTTCCAAAAGAGCGAGGCTCAGGGAGCAGCGCTGCTCGAACGGGTAACGCACGGTCGCGAGGCACCTCTGCGAGGCGCCGTAAAACCAGCGCAGCACGGCGTCCGGGTTCAGCCTGTAGACGCCTGGCGAGCCGTGCGAGTGCAAGAAGTGATCCGTGAAGACCTTGCGTCGACGCGCCCATTCGTCCTTGCGTGGGGTCTCCAAAGTCACCCCGGGTGCCCCGCCGCGGGAGCCTGGGTGGAGGCAGGGTTCCAGCTTGAGGCCCCGGGGCAGCCTCAGCGGGATGAGGATATCGAAGCAATCCGGCGAGCCCACCTTGTGCTCCTCGTACGAGCTCCCGATCTGCACCAGGTCCCCGCGGAAGGCCAGCGACGACTCCGGGGGCACGTCCGCCCGGCCCGCGCGGACCAGCTCGCTCACCAGCTTGGCCACATGGACCTTGCTGTGGCCCAGCACGTGCGGAGACAGGCGTACGTGTCGCTCGAAGTGCTCCTCCAGCAGTTCCCTCTTAGGAGCTGGACACGGCCTGGGCACGGCCGGCTGAGCCCGCTTGGCGGTGCCGGGGTGAGGGGAACAGTAGCGTATGAATATGTAGCACAGGGCGAAGGCCAGAACGTACTTCAGGAGAGAGGCGAGCCCAATCCCCGGCTCGGAGCAGCCGTCGTCCTGGTCGGCGAACCTTTGCAGGAGGACGTGATGCAGGAGAAGGAGAACGCTCAGAACGCAGGCCACCAGCGGCCAGAACACCCTGAGGTTCAGTGTGTACACGCTCATGTTCCTCGGGCTCTGCGGCTCTGCGGACCGGAGGTTTTAGCCCATGCCGCTCCCAGACGTCCAGATGTTGAAGAGAAGATGCGTTCCTCGCTGTAGTCCACAAACTTTTAAAAAAGAAAAGTTCCCGGGACGGCGTCGCTTCGCGGATGCTGCCGGCCCCCTCGCTGGCTCGCTGGCTCGCTGGCTCGGTCAGGATGTTCGCCCCCCCGCCTGCGAGCGCCGCCGTTTGAAACGGGAGCTCCGCCGCGGAGTGGGTGAGCTCAGAGGAAATGCCAAACTCTTGAGCGAGAGGAATTTCTGCTTTTGAAAAAACGAGCCGCTCAGAGTCGCACTCCTCCCCCTCGCCCTCGCCCTCCCCCTCCCCCGGGTTCTTAAAGGGACACGGCGAGGAGAACCCTGCACCGAGCCCGCTGACCGCCGACCGCCGTTCACCTTCCCACCGACACCTTCAGATCACTAAGAGAGAGAGAACAATGTGGATTCGGAATCCCGTGTGGGGAACAACAG
Source organism: Corydoras sp. C115 (assembly GCA_019802505.1). NCBI lineage: Eukaryota > Metazoa > Chordata > Actinopteri > Siluriformes > Callichthyidae > Corydoras > Corydoras sp. C115. Next base: position 240,346 of record JAFMOC010000588.1, on the reverse strand, counting down.
GGGAACCCGGTGTTCGTTCTGCACGGGGCTGAGGTGGAGGTGGAGGTGGAGGTTGCGGCATCATGTGCTTCGGTCGGAGGAGGAAAGCGTAATGCGGATGCTATTGCACAATGCACAGTGTTGTAAGCTCGTCGGCAAACTAACAAAAGCTCATTCAAGGAGGACTCTGAATGCCTTTCTGTACATATAGTGTACACACACACACACACACACAAACACACACACACACATACACACACATACACACGCACACAGCGTCTGAGCCAACAACCGCCAAGAAGAACGAACTACTGAGAACGTTCCGGAGGTTTTGCATCGTCATGTGGAATTTTCATATCACCATAGTGAACACTGTAACCATTCAGCAGCTCAGGTGACAGAGCCCTCTGTGTGTGTGTGTGTGTGTGTGTGTGTGTGTGTGTGTGTGTGGTCTGTGGGTGTGTGTGCGGGTGTGTGAACCATGACGTGCACTTTCAGCGTCAATCTTAAACAATTCCTTAAAACCAATTCATACATTTACAACTACTATGATTTTCATAAACAAGTTGCCACAACTACTATAATTCATCCCTCGAAAACACTGGTTGCCACCACCACCACCTACAATCCCAAGTATAGCAGGTTTATCACAACTACAATAATCCCTTATGCACAAGGATTGTCTACAACTACTATAATCCCCTCATAAACGAGTTGCCACAACTACATCAATGCCTCAATAACAATAGTTAAAACAAATCGTTTTAATTAACAGTTTCCACAACTACAGTAATCCCTCATATACAAAGGGTTGCTACAAATATTATAATCCCTCATAATTTATAGTTGCCACAACCGCTATAATCCCTCATATAAGGGTTGCCAGAATGACACACTAAAACACCACCACCTCGTCAATGTCACTGCACTTTCAGCATCCATCTTGAACAATTCCTTAAAACCAATTGATACAACTACTATAATGGTCATAAACAAGTTGCCACAACTACTATAATTCATCCCTCAAAAACACTGGTTGCCACAACTACCTACAATCCCTCTTATTCAATCACAACTACAATAATCCCTCATTAACAATGATTACAACAAATACAAGCTAATAATAAACAGTTGCCACAACTACCATAATCCCTCATAAACAAGTTGCCACAGATACAACATTATTTACCCTCATTAACAATAGTTCAAACAAATAGAATTATAATTATTACAACAAACACAATAATCCCTAACAACAAACACAATAATCCCTAATACTTTACAGTTGCCACAACTACTATAATCCCTAAACAAGATAATAAACAAGTTGCTAGAGATACAACAATCCCTTATTAATAATAGTTAAAACAAATACAATTATCCATTTTAATTAAGCTACTACTGTAATCCCTCATATACAAAGGGTTGCTACAAATATTATAATCCCTCAAAATTTATAGTTGTCACAACAGCTACAATGCCTCATATAACGGTTGCCAGAACGACACCCTAACGCACCACCACCTCGTCAATGTCACTCCACTTTCAGCATCCATCTTAAACAATTCCTTAAAACCAATTGATACATTTACAACTACTATAATGGTCATAAACAAGTTGCCACAACTGCTATAATTCATCCCTCAAAAACACTGGTTGCCACAACTACCTACAATCCCTTTTATACAATCACAACTACAATAATCCCTCATTAACAATGGTTACAACAAATACAAGCTAATAATAAACAGTTGCCACAACTACTATAATAACAAGTTGCCACAGATACAACATTATTTACCCTCATTAACAACAGTTCAAACAAATATAATTATAATTATTACAACAAACACAATAATCCCTAATACTTTACAGTTGCCCCAACTACTATAATCCCTAAACAAGTTAATAAACAAGTTTCCACAGATACAACAATCCCTTATTAATAATAGTTAAAACAAATACAATTATCCATTTTAATTAACAGTTACTACTGTAATCCCTCATAACAAAGGGTTACAATACAGTAATCCCTAATACAATAATCCCCAATAATTAACCGTTGCCACAACTACTATAATCCTTCATATGCAAGTTGCCACAGATACAACAATCCCTCATTAACAATGGTTACAACAAATAAAATAATTCCCTAATAATTAACAGTTGCCACAACTACTACTAATATAATTATCCACTTTAATTAAGTTTCCACAACTACTATAATCCCAGACACACAAGGATTGCCACAGAGACAACACTCCCTCATTAACAAAAGTTAAAACAAATGCAATTATCCCTTTTAATTAACAGTTTCCACAACTACTGTAATCCCTCATACACAAACGGTTGCTTCAAATATTATAATCCCTCATAATTTATAGTTGCCACAACAGCTACAATCCCTCATATGAGGGTTGCCAGAACGACACACTAACGCACCACCACCTCGTCAATGTCACTGCAGTGCTGAGGATCATCCACGTCCATCATGGAGATCATTTAAAAACCCGTCTGATTCAAAGCTGCTGTGACGAGAACGCAGAACCCTGAACCCCTCTCCTCCGGTGTCCACATGGGGACGGTGACATCATCGTAGAGTCGTCTGTGGGAAAGACCACAGATGTTCACAACACAATGGGGGGGGGGGGGTCGCTCCGAGCCCGGGGCCCGGGATCCGGGGCAGGAGGAGCACTTTGGGACCGCGACCCGGCCGACACAGCGCTGACCGTATGAAAAGATCACGGGAGGGGAGTTTGGGGTCGGGCGGAGAGAGCAACTGCCCGAGGAAGGAAGTGGTATTTATTCTCGGGGGTAAGATAGGGACCTTTGGAAAAGCAGAAAGCAGACGGCCCCGCGAGGCCGGGGCCCCGCCGGGGCTCTTATCTCGCCTCTCACTCAGCCGACTCTAAAAATACAGAGATCACCAAGTCGCTGCGATAAAGCGGCGTCTCAATAAACAGAATCAGCCCCCGGGGCAAGTAACCACGAGTCTGCCACGTTATTGAGGGTAAAAAAAAAAAAAAAAGAACTACTACAAAGAACCGACACGGAGGGCAGCCACTGGGGGGGGAGGGGGGTAGATAGCAGTATGATAACATGAAAATAAAGGGGAAGCCATAAACTGAGCACGAGACGGGGCAAAACCACATGACCACGCTGCTTCTGCCCCATGCCACTGAGAAACGGCCCTGTGCTCCTGCCCCCTGCCACTGAGAAACGGCCCTGTGCCTCTGCCCCATGCCACTGAGAAACGGCCCTGTGCTTCTGCCCCATGCCACTGAGAAACGGCCCTGTGCCTCTGCCCCATGCCACTGAGAAACAGCCCTGTGCCTCTGCCCCATGCCACTGAGAAACAGCCCTGTGCTTCTGCCCCATGCAACTGAGAAACGGCCCTGTGCTTCTGCCCCATGCCACTGAGAAACGGCCCTGTGCCTCTGCCCCATGCCACTGAGAAACGGCCCTGTGCATCTGCCCCAATGCCACTTAGAAACGGCCCTGTGCTTCTGCCCCATGCCACTGAGAAACGACCCACTGCTTCTGCCCCATGCCACTGAGAAACAGCCCTGTGCCTCTGCCCCATGCCACTGAGAAACGGCCCTGTGCTTCTGCCCCATGCCACTGAGAAACGGCCCTGTGCCTCTGCCCCATGCCACTGAGAAACGGCTCTAAGCTTCTGCCCCATGCCACTGCGAATCGGCCCTGTGCTTCTACCCCATGTTTCTGCCCCATGCCACTGAGAAACGGCCCTGTGCTTCTGCCCCATGTTTCTGCCCCATGTTTCTGCCCCATGTCAGTGATTCTGGAGTCACATGCTGCAGGGTGTAAAACTCTTCATTCTTTAGTAGATTTGCTGTCGATGCTGATGATCTGCTTTCAGCTGAAAGATGAACGGAGGCGTTTGATTATAGCGCCATCCTGTGTCACTTTAAAGGTGTCACAGGGTCCTACAGCCAGTAAAGCCTTAAAAGACGTGTTCCTCCACAGATATGGAAATAAAATGTAATATATATGTGTATGTATTGTGCAAAAAAAAAAAAAAAAAAAAAAAAAAAAAAAAAATATATATATATTTTTTTTTTTTTTTTTTTTTTTAATAAAATAAACATAATGACAGCCCGGGAGCTTTGGCTTGGCCCGTTATCCGACATTAAGCTGAAACTTTGCACAATGTTTCACCGTCGATGACAACACATGAATCACTTTTAAAAATTACCAAATTAATTAATTAGCGGAAAATTAATAAATACTGTTTTCCATTTTCTACTTCATAAGCAGAATTAATTTAGTATAAAGTCATTGAACACGATAGAGGGGTGTTTTAAATTGTTATTATTTTTATTATGGAGAGAAAGCGTCTCCATCAGTGTTTAAATACACTGTTTATCCAGTATATAAAATAAACATGTGTTTACCGCGTTTTGTGTTCACGTTAATGCATTATTCTGATTATTCATTTATTCATTCATTATCTCCCGCTTTATCCTCTATTAGGGTCACGGTGGGGGGGGGGGGGGTTCCCCATGCCCATCCAGGGAAGAACATTTCGGGCGCTGGGCAGATAGACCCAGGACAGGGCGCCAATCTATCGCTGGGCACACACTCACTCACACAGACACACTCTATATGGGGCAATTTAGAGAACTCAATTAACTTGATCCATGTTTTTGGACTGTGGGAGGAAACCGGAGAACCCGGAGGAAACCCACGCGGACACGGGGAGAACATGGAAACTCCACCCAGATGGGGATTCGAACCGGGAATCCCTAGTGCTGAGAGGAGAACATGCCAAACCACTAAGCCACCGTGCCGCCCTCCTGATTAATCATAATTAAAATAAAAGCTGTTAATTTCAGGTTAATATCTTAAATGTCATTTTTTTTTAAATCTTCACAGATTTAAACCCAAAAAAACGAAAAGCGTTAAAACAAACCACGTGAGCACGTTCTCTCCGCTTATTGGTCAGATCGGTCTGAGCGCGCGAGCGGGGGGGAAAGTATATAAAGAAAGAAATGGCAGCGAGTTTGTTTTCGTGTAATCTGTCGGAACAGATGTTGTAATTTATTATGTAACTTAAGTTTCGTTTGGTTAATAAATGATAAAAAAAAAAAGAGAACACCCCCTCCAAAAAAAATAAAAATAAAAATAAATAAATAAATAAATAAAAAACGAATGCTGTGGGCTGAAGGAGTCGATAATAATCCCTCGATTCACCAGCAGGTGGCGCAGATTGCTTTCATTACATTACATTTGGTCATTTAGCAGACGCACAAGGTGAGCACAGGGTTCATCACAACATCCCTGCAGCAATGAGGGTTAAGGGTCTCGCTCAAGGACCCACACTGCTAACTTCAGTGGGATTTGAACCCACAACCTTCAGATTGATAACCCAACACCCTGACCACTAAGCTACCACGCCCCTTTAATAAGCCTTTTCAATAAGGCGACTGATTTCAGTGCACCACCACCTCCACCTCCACCTCCACCACCACACCCAGCAGACCCAGAGCTGTTAGCCCTCTGAATAGAGAGCGAGCGCGATTACAATTATTTTAACCGTCTGTGACGAATAGAGTTCTCAAACCACATGAGCCTCTTGCTGTGGGACACTGGGTTACTCCACTGTGCACCACCAGTGCACCACCACCACCAGTGCACCACCACCAGTGCACCACCACCACCACACCCAGCAGACGCAGAGCTGTAAGCTAAAGATTCCATCCGTACTTTAGTCTGGAAAGGTGTGGACCTTTGGCCCCTTTTTGTTTTCCTGAATGTTGCTGTAAATCAGAGGCAGATTTAAACGGCACCACATCCTTTTATCTGACCTCGTTGTGCTGCAGGTTTGTAAACACGTCTCACGTGACCCGGAATGTCACATGGAATACCGAAAATACATCGGATGCTTTCGTTCCGTCGAAAAACATTCCACAGAACGCGCTGACGCAGAACGATGCAGGTCTTTACATTATACCCATCGCCTTCCACTCAGTCCTCTACTATGGTGGGCGGTGGGGAGTGGGTGGGGGCATTGGTTTCCATCGATGGGAGCTGGATGCTGGGCAGATACACCCAGGACAGGTTGCCCATCCACCATTGGGTTCACACTCATTCACTCACTCACCCACACACACTATGTAGGGGCAATTGCGATGGGTTTTTTTTTTTGGACTGTGGGAGGAAACCGGAGAACCCGGAGGAAACCCACACGGACACGGGGAGACCATGCAAACAAAAGCGGACGTGCTGACCACTACGCCACCGTGCATTTAAATTCACGCTGGTCTCTTGGGTGACCCACATGGAAACCTCAGCTCAGTTCATTCATTCATTATCTTCCACTTTATCCTCTATTAGGGTTGGGGGGGGGGGGTTCCCCATTCCCATCCAGGGGAGAACGTTTGGGGCGCTGGGCAGATACACCCAGGACAGTGGGGGCAATCTATCGCTGGACACACACTCACTCACACAAACACACTCTATATGGGGCAATTTGGAGAACTCAATTGACCTTGATCCATGTTTTTTGGACTGTGGGAGGAAACCGGAGAACCCGGAGGGAAACCCACGCGGACACGGGGAGAACGTGGAAACTCCACCCAGATGGGGATTCGAACCGGGAATCCCTAGCGCTGAGAGGAGAACATGCTAAACCACTAAGGCACCGTGCCGCCCTATGTACTCAGTTATCGGCCTGATTTCAGTCTAATGCCAAAGGCTCGTGTGTGTGTGTGTGTGTGTGTGTGTGTGTGTGTGTGTGTGTGTGTGTGTGTCTGCCCAGCGCCCGAAACATTCTCCCCTGGATGGGCATGGGGGAACCCTGCCAACCACCCCCTTGTGACCCCGAGTGGAGGATTAGGCGGAGGATAATGACCCCCCAGTGGCACCCACCCTCTCCGTTGCTTCACCCCATTAATCACGACGCGTCACTCTGCACCGCGCTCGGTTCCAGCACGAACCTGTGTGCTTAGAACCGTGTGGCTCTGGGGTTTGTCTAGATTCGGTTTCTTAGTGACTCAGAACCAATATTATGATGGTAACCATAACAGGGGAGGGAACTCCTGTCGTACGAAAGCTAAGACGGGGTTCCCTTTTTCCACCACAGCTGGATTCTTATGTAACTGCTGCGAACACCAGAACCGTTTCCTTCGTAGTTCATAGAAACGTTGAGACGGTCATCCCATTTCCAGTCCTCCGCCTTCAGGGGGTCACGTCACAAGTTCATCTATGAGCCTTTTTTTGGACTTTGGGTGAAGGAAAAAAAAAAAAAACACCCAACAAGTTTCTGGTTCCTTCTGGATGTTTTGAAAGAATATTACATCATCTCAAAGCAGCATTGAACCCAAACCCTGAGAGAACAGGCCAAAGTGACCGCGGTTACTCTCTCCGGTAACCCGGGCATTATATATTAACAGTGTAGGACTTCAGCACATGCCCAGCGATAGATCGGCGTCCTGTCCTGGGTGTATCTGCCCAGTGCCCGAAACGTTCTCCCCTGGATGGGCATGGGGGAACCCCCCCCCCCCCCGACCCTGATAGAGGATAAAGTGGAAGATAATGAATGAATGGATGGACTTCAGCACACCGATTCATCCATCCATCCATTAGCTTCCACTTTATCCTCTACTAGGGTCGCGGGGGGGGGGTTCCCCCATGCCCATCCAGGGGAGAACATCTCAGGCGCTGGGCAGATACACCCAGGACACCCACTCGCTCACACCGACACACTCTATATGGGGCAATTTGGAGAACTCAATTGACTTGATCCATGTTTTTGGACTGTGGGAGGAAACCGGAGAACCCGGAGGAAACCCACGCGGACACGGGGAGAACGTGGAAACTCCACCCAGATTGGGGATTCGAACGGGGAATCCCTAGAGCTGAGAGGAGAACATGCTGAACCACTAAGGCACCGTGCGGCCACACAACGATTCGTTTCAGTGAAAAGCCCTCTGAATAGAGAGCGAGCGCGATTACAATTATTTTAACCGTCTGTGACGAATAGAGTTCTCAAACCACATGAGCCTCTTGCTGTGGGGCACTGGGTTACTCCACTGTGCACCACAAGTGCACCACCACCACCACTACCACACCCAGCAGACGCAGAGCTGTAAGCTAAAGATTCCATCCGTACTTTAGTCTGGAAAGGTGTGGACCTTGGGCCCCTTTTTGTTTTCCTGAATGTTGCTGTAAATCAGAGGCAGATTTAAACGGCACCACATCCTTTTATCTGACCTCGTTGTGCTGCAGGTTTGTAAACACGTCTCACGTGACCCGGAATGTCACATGGAATACCGAAAATACATCGGATGCTTTCGTTCCGTCGAAAAACATTCCACAGAACGCGCTGACGCAGAACGATGCAGGTCTTTACATTATACCCATCGCCTTCCACTCAAGGGCGGCACGGTGGCTTAGCGGTTTTGCACGTTCGCCTCTCAGCTCTAGGGATTCCCGGTTCGAATCCCAGTCTGGGTGGAGTCCCCACGTTCTCCCCGTGTCCGCGTGGGTTTCCTCCGGATTCTCCGGTTTCCTCCCACAGTCCAAAAACATGGATCAAGTCAAGTGAGTTTTCCAAATTGCCCCATATAGAGTGTGTGTGTGTGAGTGAGTGTGTGCCCAGCGATAGATTGGCATCCTGTCCTGGGTGTATCTGCCCAGCGCCCGAGACGTTCTCCCCTGGATGGGCATGGGGAACCCCACCGCGACCCTAATAGAGGATAAAGAGGAAGATAATGGATGGATCTTCCACTCAGTCCTCTACTACGGTGGGGGGTGGAGGGGGCATTGGTTTTTCCATCTGTGGGAGAACGTTTTGGATGCTGGGCAGATACACCCAGGACGGGTTGCCCATCCACCATTGGGTTCACACTCGCTCACTCACTCACTATGTAGGGGCAAGTCCGATGGGGTTTTTTTGGACTGTGGGAGAAATCCGGAGAACCCTGAGGAAGCCCGCGCAGACACGGGGGAGGACATGGAAACTCCACCCAGATTGGGATTCGAACCGGGATCCCCAGCGCCACCGTGCATTTAAATTGACGCTGGTCTCTTGGGTGACCCACATGTAAACCTCGGGGCGGTCGCCGTGGAGGCGCCGCTCCAGTGTCGCTATAGAAACCAACCCCGATGCGCCAGCTGATTAGATTAACATGTACTCAGTTGTCGGCCTGACCGTTCCAATGATGTGCAGACGCAGAACCGCAGGAAAATAAAAAGTATTCCCGTCACGGCTGCGCGGCCCGACTGCAGAACACTTTTCCGCTCGGGAACGTACGTCCATACCGCCGTAAACAGAAACAGACAGGACGCCTAGCAACAAACCCATTCCTCGGGATGCTTGTGGCGGGGAGGCTGGCATGCCGACTCTGGGCGGGAATGTGGATGCCGAGTGATTCATAGCAATAAATGTGGATTTGAGGTTCCGCAATGCGAAAGACACGACGCTGCAGTCTCTGCACAGTGCAACAGAACGTCCCGATCGAGCGGGCCGCTCCGGGACCGTCCACTCAGCTCGTACAGCACGCAACACGGCTCCCAAAAATGACTAACAAGACAGCAATGTTCGGAAAACTGCAACCCGCGGCTTTGGAAACGGTTATTGGAACGACGTGGACGTGATGTGTTTATTACAAAATAAATATTTTTTTAGGTTTTTTTTTTTCCACTGACACAGAGGTTAGGGTTGCCGGGGAAGGGGGGGGGGGTTCCCCATGCCCATCTAAGGGAGAACGTTTCGGGGGCGCTGGGCAGACACACCCAGGAAAGGGTGCCAATCTATCACTGGACACACACTCACTCACACTCTATATAGGGCATCTTGGAGAATTCCATTGACCTCGATCCATGTTTTTTGGACTGTGGGAGGAAAGCGGAGAACCCGGAGGAAACCCACGCGGACACGGGGAGGACATGGAGACTCCACCCTGATAGGGATTCGAACCGGGAATCCCCAGCACTGAGAGGAGAACATGCCAAACCACTAAAACACCATGACGCACCTCAAATTGAATCCATTCCATCCATTATCTTCCGCTTTATCCTCTATTAGTGTCGCGGGGGGGAAGGGGGTTCCCCATGTCCATCCAGGGGAGAACATCTCGGGCTCTGGGCAGATACACCCAGGACAGGATGCCAATCTATCGCTGGGCACACACTCACTCACACAGACACACTCTATATGGGGCAATTTGGAGAATTCAACTGACCTTGATCCATGTTTTTGGACTGTGGGAGGAAACCGGAGAACCCGGAGGAAACCCACGCGGACACGGGGAGAACATGGAGACTCCACCCAGATGGGGATTCGAACCGGGAATCCCTAGCGCTGAGAGGAGAACATGCTAAACCACTAAAGCCACTAAGGTTATATAATCTTATATGACTGAAGACGTCATGTGAAAGATCTAATCTTGATATCTTCTGCTTGTTCCTCTACTAGAGTCATGGATGGAGGTTCTCCATGCCCAGACGCTGGGCAGATACACCCAGGACAGGGGCCCGATCCATCGCTGGGCACACACTCACTCACTCACACCCACACACACTACGTAGGGGCAATTCAGAGCGGCCAATTCACCTTAAATCAACGTTTTTTTGGACTGCGGGAGAAAACTGGAGAACCTGGAAAAACCCATGCAAAGACACGAAGAACATGGAAGGTTGGATCCCCAGCGTTGAGAGGGGTACATGCTGACCACTCGACCGCCGTGCTGCCGCCCCCCCCCCCCCCACCTCGGAAGTTGCTGGATTGAAGTCCCAGGCGGAGCAGTGCTGTGTATGGAATTTGCATGTTCTCCCCGTTTTCTCCAAGAGTTCCTGATTCCTTACCGCATGCCGAACAGGAACAACCGTATGTGACCGTATACGTCTGTTTCTCGTCTGGCTGGCCACCCGCCCAGAGTGTTGCCCTAACTTGCCCAAGAGTGTTGGGATAGGCCCCGGCAGCCGCCGAGTCATTAATTAAAATAATGAGCTCAGAACCTGAACGCATTCACCTGAGTGTTAAAGACATTCATCCATCATCTCCCGCTTTATCCTCTATTAGGGTCGCGGGGGGGGGGGTTTCCCCATGCCCATCCAGGGGAGAACGTTTTGGGCGCTGGGCAGATACACCCAGAACAGGATGCCAATCTATCACAGGGCACACACTCACTCACACACACACACACTATGGGGCAATTTGGAGAACTCAATTGACCTTGAGGGCGGCACGGTGGCTTAGTGGTTTAGCATGTTCTCCTCTCAGCGCTAGGGATTCCCGGTTCGAATCCCAATCTGGGTGGAGTTTCCATGTTCTCCCCGTGTCCGCGTGGGTTTCCTCCGGGTTCTCCAGTTTCCTCCCACAGTCCAAAAACATGGATCAAGTCAATTGAGTTCTCCAAATTGCCCCATATAGAGTGTGTCTGTGTGAGTGAGTGTGTGCCCAGCGATGGATTGGCGTCCTGTCCTGGGTCTATCTGCCCAGCGCCCGAGACGTTCTCCCCTGGATGAGCATGGGGAACCCCCCCGCGACCCTAATAGAGGATAAAGCAGGAGATAACGAATGAATGAATTGACCTTGATCCATGTTTTTGGACTGTGGGAGGAAACCGGAGAACCCGGAGGAAACCCACGTGGACTCGGGGAGGACATGGAAAACCACTAAGCCAGGACAGGGTGCCAATCTATCACTGGACACACACTTACTCACACAGACACACTCTATATGGGGCAATTTGGAGAACTCAATTGACCTTGTTCCATGTTTTTGGACTGTGGGAGGAAACCGGAGAACCCGGAGGAAACCCACGTGGACACGGGGGAGAACATGGAAACTCCACCCAGATGGGAATTCGAATCGGGAATCCCAAGCGCTGAGAGGAGAACATGCCAAAGCACTAAGCCACCGTGCCGCTGTGTGTAAATATTTACATGTTAATTATTTTTTAACTACAGATCAGTAAACTGCACATTCAGAGGGTGAGATCTGTGGGCTGCTGGATCTCACGTCCAGCAGATTCTAAAGGCCCCCTGTGGCCCTTGGGTTCCGGAATTCCAGAATTTGGACGTCCAATGGCGCGAGCCGACGAGGAACGCCCCTCTATCTGTGGACCATGAAGATTTGTCCAGATTACAGTCCAGCCCGTGCACGCTTACCAACAAGCGTGGACAGTGTGGGACATTCTGTTCGGACGATACGATCACATGATGAAAGCTAGAACTAGATCTAGAACACAGAATCTGCCCATCTGCCCGTCTGCCCGTCTGCCCGTCTGCCCGTCTGCCCAGCTGTCCGTTACGTAATGAGCTCCGGCTTCAGATAAAAAACATGCCAAATGGTCTCGGCGCGAACGAACTGGAACAAGCTCTCGAGTTCTAAGAGGTTCTCCAGGTACAGGAGTCCGAAAATAAAGCCGAGTTTCAGGGGAACGGAGTTCTCCCCCCTGCCCTGAGGTGACCCCAAACTGGGCGAAGCGTCCATGTTCTCGCCCTCAGAACTCTATAAAGCTGCATAAAGACAATGAACTATTATAATAATAATGATATTAATAATCCATTCATTATCTTCAGCTTTATCCTCTATTAGGGTCACGGGGGGGGTTCCCCATGCCCATCCAGGGGAGAACGTTTCGGGCGCTGGGCAGATAGACCCAGGACAGGGCGCCAATCCATCGCTGGGCACACACTCACTCACACACACACACTCTATATGGGGCAATTTGGAGAACTCAATTGACCTTGATCCATGTTTTTGGACTGTGGGAGGAAACCGGAGAACCCGGAGGAAACCCACGCGGACACGGGGAGAACATGGAAACTCCACCCAGATTGGGATTCGAACCGGGAATCCCTAGTGCTGAGAGGAGAACATGCCAACCACTAAGTCACCATGCCGCCTATATACAGGTTATATACAGGTTATATACAGGTTATTTGCAGGTTATATGCAGGTTATATGCAGGTTATATACAGGTTATATACAGGTTATTTGCAGGTTATATGCAGGTTATATGCAGGTTATATACAGGTTATTTGCAGGTTATATGCAGGTTATATGCAGGTTATATACAGGTTATTTGCAGGTTATATGGAGGTTATATACAGGTTATATGCAGGTTATTTGCAGGTTATATGGAGGTTATATACAGGTTATATGGAGGTTATATACAGGTATAGTGTTGTAATCAGGCATGAGCAGTAAAGCAGACAGAATGAGAGCGTGAGCGAACCAACCGCGGCGTGTTGGAGAGATTCGGCGGTCTCCACTTTAAACCCTTTGAACTCACCAGCCGTCCTCAGGATGGAGGAGTTTAATCTGTTAATCCACAACAAACTGTGAGTTTTTTAATCCCAGCGCAAAGAGATTAAAACAAAAACAAAATACAGCGTCGAGAAACCAACACAACTTCAAAAGCGCCGCTTTAACACGTCATGCCTCGATTCTCCAATGAGCTTGTGACATCACGTCACGTGATCACGACGAGGGACGAGGGGGGGGGGGTTCCCCATGCCCATCCAGGGGAGAACGTTTCGGGCTCTGGGAAGATAGACCCAGGACAGGGGGGCAAATTATCACTGGACACACACTCACTCACACTCTATATGGGGCAATTTGGAGAACTCACTTGCCCTTGATCCATGTTTTTTTGGACTGTGGGAGGAAACCGGAGAACCCGGAGGAAACCCACGCGGACACGGGGAGGACATGGAAACTCCATGCAGATGGGGATTCGAACCGGGAATCCCTAGCGCTGAGAGGAGAACATGCTAAACCACTAAGCCACCGTGCCGCCCTGATGAATCATGTGTTATTGATGACTTACAAATGAGAACACCACAAGTCAGAAGCCATGGAGAAAACCAACTCCACTGTAAATTCATCAAACCTGATTGTTATTCGAAGCTGGGGGCATTTTTTTTTTTACAACAGGTTTTTGTTAAAGAGATGCGTCTTCAGTAGTTTCTTAAAACTGTTTAGTGATTCTGCCTTACGGACGGAGTTGGGAAGATCGTTCCACCATGTTGCCGTGCTGAACGCCATGCAGTGAGAATCAGCTCCTCGGTGAGGTGGAACCACCAGGGGGCGATCATCACTGGAGCGAAGTGTTCTTACTGAATGTTGTAACTGCACTGATTTATTCATTCATTCATTATCTCCCGCTTTATCCTCTATTAGGGTCGCGGGGGGGTTCCCCATGCCCATCCAGAGGAGAACGTCTCGGGCGCTGGGCAGATACACCCAGGACAGGACGCCAATCCATCGCTGGGCACACACTCACTCACACAGACACACTCTCTATGGGGCAATTTGGAGAATTCAATTGACTTGATCCAAGTTTTTGGACTGTGGGAGGAAAGCGGAGAACCCGGAGGAAACCCACGCAGACATGGGGAGAACATGGAAACTCCACCCAGATGGGGATTCGAACTGGGAATCCCTAGCGCTGAGAGGAGAACATGCTAAACCACTAAGCCCCCATGCCGCCTGCACTGATTTAGACACTTTATAATGTAATTGTTGTTTTGTTGTCTTACAGTGTTGTTTGTATGTTGTTTTTTTGCCGTCATTGTAAATCAGAATGTGTTCTTAATGATTTGCCTGGTTAAATAAAGGTCTATATATAAAGTGATTTATTTACACTAATGCCACGCCCTCTTGAGTCTTATTGCTTTAATATTTGTAAAAAAAAAAAAAATGGGTGAGGTGAAAGGTTTGTATTCTGGACAGTAGAACGTCTTTATGTGATACGTTCTAAAAATGTGGAACAGCAGGAACACGGCTCATTCGGATGGCGACACGCCAAATTGCTTGTGACCTGCTTTAAGAAGAACGTAAACAAGTTCCATAAGTTCCATAGCAACTGTTTTGGTGGCAGTTGTGTTGCTAGGATTTCCCAGATCTCCAGTGTTAACGAAAAATCATTCATTCATTCATTCATTCATTCATTATCTCCCGCTTTATCCTCTATTAGGGTGGGGGGGGGGGTTCCCCATGCCCATCCAGGGGAGAACGTCTCGGGCGCTGGGCAGATACACCCAGGACAGGACGCCAATCTATCGCTGGGCACACACTCACTCACACATACACACTCTATATGGGGCAATTTGGAGAACTCAATTGACTTGATCCATGTTTTTGGACTGTGGGAGGAAACCGGAGAACCCGGAGGAAACCCACGCGGACACAGGGGAGGACATGGAAACTCCACCCAGATTGGGATTCGAACTGGGAATCCCTAGCGCTGAGAGGAGAACATGCTAAACCACTAAGCCACCGTGCTGCCCTGATGAATCATGTGTTATTGATGAATCATGTGTTATTGGTGAGTCATGTGTTATTGATGAATCATCTGTTATTGATGAATCATGTGTTATTGATGAATCA
>JAFMOC010000588.1:217500-220000 GCA_019802505.1 Corydoras sp. C115 | reverse complement strand
TACACCCAGGACAGGGGGGGCGATCCATCACTGGGCTCACACTCACGAACACACACACACACTCTATATGGGGCAATTTGGAGAACTCAATTGACCTTGAATCCATGTTTTTGGACTGTGGGAAGGAAACCGGAGAACCCGGAGGAAACCCACGTGGACAGGGGGAGGACATGGAAGCTCCACCTGGATTGGGATTTGAACCCGGGAATCCCCAGCGCTGAGAGGAGAACATGCCAAACCACTAAGCCACCGTGCCACCCAAATGTAAAATATCCATCCATTATCTTCCGCTTTATCCTCTATTAGGGTCGTGGGGGGGGGGGGTTCCCCATGCCCATCCAGGGGAGAAAGTTTCGGGCGCTGGGCAGATACACCCAGGACAGGGCGCCGATCTATCGCTGGGCACACACTCACTCTATATGGGGCAATTTGGAGAACTCAATTGACCTTGAATCCATGTTTTTGGACTGTGGGAAGGAAACCGGAGAACCCGGCGGAAACCCACGCGGACAAGGGGAGAATGTGCAAACTCCACCCAGATGGGGATTCGAACCGGGAATCCCTAGCGCTGAGAGGAGAACATGCCAAACCTCTAAACCACCGTGCCGCCTGACTATAATATATATATATTTTTGAAATCCATTCCCTCTATTCAAATATCGTGTATTTTTTTTACTGTTCACTGAAATTTCCTTTGGGATGAATAAATTATTCTATATGCAAATTTACACAGGCAGCTCATTTACATATGTACATTTGCACGCCATCGCCCCCTCCCTGCGGTACCTGCGTAAACGCGCCCGTGCTCCGTGTCCTCCGGGACGCCCCTGATGAGCCAGCCGCCCGCCCGCACGCCGTTCATGTAGAACTCCTTCATCAGCTGGTGGTTCTCGCCGTAGATGCCGGTGGGGCGCAGGGCGCAGGTGTACAGCGTCCGATCTCCCTTCACCTGCAGGGGGAGGAACCGGAGCGCAGGGTTGAGAACCCGATCCGGAACATCAGCACCTTCACGTTCAAAGCCTCGGCCCTCACGACGTTCCCTTTTTTTTTCTGGTCGCGGTCGTGTTATCCGGGTCTTTGGGAGTTTAGGTTTAAGGTTTAGGACCCTGAGGAGGGTTTTAGGACCCTGAGGAGGTTTATGTACTTGGCACAACAATCAATTTCAACTAATCAACTAATCAATCAATCAATCAATAAGCGACTCTAGGGGTTCTGTTTTAGTGCTCTTTAGCGAGAGGTCGACCACGCCTGATTTAGGGCGTGTCTGTGTGTTTTTGATATTATGACGATAGGATTCATGGGTGCGGTTTGGGCGTCGCGAGCAGGTGGCGCTCTAACTTTGGTGGATTGCTATTTTAACTTTTCCGTGAATTAATTACAATAATACACGACCTCAAGTAGCTTATTGCTTTAAAAAAACAATTAAAAACACATTATAATAAAATAAAATACACGGTTTGATCGCTGAGTAACAGGATTCCGGTTTCTCCAACAATTAAACACTGTGTAACTTTGGTGGATTGCTATTTTAACGGTGACCAATCACACGTAAATAAGCAAACAATTCGCGCAGGAAACATCGCTCAGGCTGAGTTGCTGGTAAATAACGAAGCGGTAAGTCATCAGAGGGCGTGGCATTATTGTAAATAAATCACATAAAGAGGCGTTATTAGCCTCAATACATTGCGGCGTACAGTTACACCTCTTTCCCGTGAATTAAATACAATAATACACGACCTTGAGTATCTTATTGCTTTAAAAAAACAATTAAAAAACACATAATAATAAAATACAGGATTTGATCGCTGAGTAACAGGATTCTGATTTCTCCAACAATTAAACACTGTGTAACTTTGGTGGATTGCTATTTTAACGGTGACCAATCACACGTAAATAAGCAAACAATTTGGGCAGGAAACATCGCTCAGGCTGAGTTGCTGGTAAATATCGAAGCGGTAAGGTATCAGAGGGCGTGGCGAGGCGTTATTAGTCCCAGCGCATCGTGGTGTACAATTACACCACTTTCCCGTGAATTAAATACAATAATACACGACCTCGAGAGTCTTATTGATTTTTAAAAAAAAATTGTTCGATCCATAAAGGTGTTTATTAAAAGCAAAATTTGTTAAGAATCTGGTCTTCCGCAATGTAATCTGGTCTGATTTTAGAGTGAACGCTGATCGCTGAGTAACAGGATTCCGGTTTCTCCAACAATAAAACACTGCCATCCAGTGGCCAAATTACAGAACACAGCGTAACAGGTTCAGTGCTGATGGGGAATCGGCTCGCTGTTTCTATTGATCTGTATTTTATGATTTAAATAATGTACTGTACGTCACGCATCGATACGAACGTGAAGCGCTCAGAGGCGTGCGTTATTCTTTAACGATGTCACGGCTGGACAAACGGCTCAGCCAATCAGATTCAAGAACCGGGACTGCCAGTTTTATTAAAAAAACTCGAACTTAGGTTAATTAACGATGGAAATCGATTGAAATTC
>JAFMOC010000588.1:202500-212500 GCA_019802505.1 Corydoras sp. C115 | reverse complement strand
GGGGCCGGTTCTCGGTCGTGACTCGGGAACCGTCTGCAAGGCGTTTACGACGAGCTGCCGGACCGCCTGATTACAGCCTTCCCGCCCCGTCTGCGGGGACGGTCCCACGCTCTGGATTACAGGCGGCTGCTGAAGGTGGACATTGTCCTCGACCGTGATGACAGGCGACGGGTTGAGTGCGCTAATAATAGTCCCGCTGGTCAAGATAGGCACGACGCCGGCAAGATTCCTGACCCTCACAGTAAACAATACACAAAAAAACCCCAAGACAATGGAGTCCAACAAACAGGAAAACAAACGCAGTCCACGTCTCAGAGAGGTTTGCACTCCGCAGACGTGTCCTCGCCACCGCGTCCATCTTCTCTGCTCCGCGAAGAAACATCTCCGACAGAATGGTGTGAAAATCGCCGAGTCATGTTTTAAAACCAATAATCCATCCATCCAGCCATCACCTTCCACTTTATCCTCTATTAGGGTTGCGTGGGGGGGGGGGGGGGGTTCCACCATGACCATCCAGGGGAGGAGGGAGATACACCCAGGACAGGACACCAATCCAATGTACACTCACAGACGATATTGGGGTAACTTGAGAATCCAAATCCATATTTTTGGACTTTGGGAGGAAAACGAGAACCTGGAGAACATGGGACATGGTCCATCCATCCATTACCTTCCGCCTTATCCTGTACTAGGGTACAGGGGGGGTGGGGTTGGTTCCCCATGCCCATCCAGGGAAGAACGTTACTATCGCTGGGCACACACTCTATATGGGGCAATTTGGAGAACTCACTTGACCTTGATCCATGTTTTTCGGACTGTGGTTGCTTGGTTCCCCATGCCCATCCAGAGGAGAACGTTACACACTCACTCACTCACACAGACACACTCTATATGGGGCGATTTGGAGAATTCAATTGACTTGATCCATGTTTTGTGGACCGTGGGAAGGAAACCGGAGAACCCGGAGGAAATCCACGCGGACACGGGGGAGAACATGGAAACTCCACCCAGATTGGGATTCGAACCGGGAACCCCTAGTGCCGAGAGGAGAACATGCTAAACCACCAAGGCACCGTACCGCTCTGGAACCGAGTCGATTTAATCAGAGGCCTTTTACGACCCTGCGTTTCTACCTCATCACATGACGTGGTGCTTGTTCCGGAATGTTCTCCTATGGAACCTCCATGTACCTCCATCAGCTGCCTGCAGCCGTCCACAGCCCGGTACACGCACCCGACTCCGACCTACAGGACCATCTGTGGACCCGCTCACTCTCATCTACGCTCCATTGTCCAAAGTTCCACCCCGAAGGACTCCCTGACCTCCAGTGAGGACCCCGCCCGGGTGGTCTCTGTCTCCATGACGCCAACCCTTCACCATGGAACGAGTTACGTAGTGATCAGCACGTCAACCTCTCGGCACTGGGGCTCCGGGCTTGAATCCCGATCTGGGTGGGGTTCCCATGTTCCCAGCGTGTCCGTGTGGGGGGTTCTCCATTTTCCTCCAATAGTCCCCCCCCCCCCACCCGTCAACCCCATGAATCTGGTAGAAATTAGATTTTATTTATATAAACCATCTCTGCGGTATGGTGGCTTAGTGGTTTGGCATGTTCTCCTCTCAGCGCTAGGGATTCCCGGTTCGAATCCCCATCTGGGTGGAGTTTCCATGTTCTCCCCGTGTCCGCGTGGGTTTCCTCTGGGTTCTCCGGTTTCCTCCCACAGTCCAAAAACATGGATCAAGTCAATTGAATTCTCAAATATTGCCCCATATAGAGTGTGTCTGTGAGTGAGTGTGTGCCCAGCGATGGATTGGCGCCCTGTCCTGGGTCTATCTGCCCAGCGCCCGAGACGTTCTCCCCTGGATGGTCATGGGGAACCCCCCCGCGACCCTAATAGAGGATAAAGCGGGAGATAATGAATGAATGAATGAATGAATGAAAACCGTCTCTCTCCTGAACCATTTCAGGGAAAACCCCCCCGAGACAAGGTCCATCTCTCAGTGAGACGTCTCCGATCAGCATTGTCCTCAGCAGAACGGTAACCTGAAGCGCCGAATGAGCCACCGCGTGCGGAACACCTGACGTTCTGCCACACAGAGCGTTAAACTGCCGGTTGCGCAGTTGGTTGCTCAAGCGAGGTCCTTCCTCGCGGTTACCTCACTGCGGTCAGCCGGGTCAGCGACACGCTCGTGTTACAAATACCAGTTAGACTTTAACAGTCAGGGTTTTGTGGGGCGGTTGGTTGGTTCCCCATGCCCATCCAGAGGAGAACGTTACACACTCACTCACACAGACACACTCTATATGGGGCAATTTGGAGAATTCTTGCTCTCTAAATTGGGAGGCGAGAGAAGGACATGGAAAGACGGGAGTGAGAGAGAGAGAGAGAGAGAGAGTGATGGAGAGACAATTGGGGGCGCTCTGCAGCTGCAGCCTGGCGCTAATCAGCAGAAATCAAAGCGGCCCAACGCCTGAACCACAAGAGGACAAACATCGGCAAGATGTGTTTCAGACAAGAACTCAGTTCCACGGAACGGGACGGACGCGCTTGTGTGGAATTCTGAGGAAGCCACACTACGGGCAGGAAGGGCGGGATGCCGCCGGGTAGGGGTAAAGAGTGGGTCGACGGCTTCACCAGCACGGAACCGAGCTCTACGCTGACAGATTGTAAAAACAACGACAACATCAGGTACAACAACAGGAACAACAACAACAACAACAACAACAACAAGACCAACAGAGACTAAAAAACATTCATTCATTATCTTCCGCTTATTACGGTTGGGGGGGTTCCCCATGCCCATCGAAGGGAGAACATTTGGGGCGCTGGGCAGATACACCCAGGACAGGGCGCCAATACATCACGAGCACACACACAGACTATATACGGGGCAATTCATTGTGAATCCATGGTTTTTGGAGAACCCGAAGGAAACCCACGCGGACACGGGGAGAACATGCAAACTCCACCCAGATGGGGATTCGAACCAGGGTCCCCAGCGCTGAGAGGCAGATGCGTTTACCACGACGGTGCCTTGCCGCCCATTTTAATTATGTTTTTTTTTTTATATGTCCCACACAGAACTGGACAGAAAGAACGGCGGACGGTGTTTTCGGGGTTCTAAGGGTATGAAGTCAGATTTTTGACCACACCCCCCCGGACTCACAGCATTCCGCTCTCTGTCTCTCCGACTGACATTCATTTCCTTTCCATTTTACTTTGCGCTTCCTGCCAAACGGACGTTCTTTCCACATTTCATTCCCTTTATTGGTTTTTCCACTCACTCTCTCTGTCTCTCTCTCTCTCTCTCTCTCTCTGTCTCTCTCTCTCTGTCTCTCTCTCTCTGTCTCTCTCTCTCTCTCTCTCTGTCTCTCTCTCTCTCTCTCTCTGTCTCTCTCTGTCTCTCTGCGATTCCACGAACTCGTACCTTCCACATTAACGGCGTAGATGCTCTCCTCTGGGACTCTGTACCACACGTCCACCAGGCTGGCTGAGTGGATCACCAGGTCCACCCCGCTGCACGCCCGCAGGACGCTCTGGTAATCCGTTATATCACCCTGGACCACCACCACCTTCACCCGGTCTGAGAGAGAGAGAAAGAGGGCGAGAGAGAGAGAGAGAGAGAGAGAGAGAGAGGGGGCGAGAGAGAGAGAGAGGGAGAGAGAGAGAGAGAGAGAGAGAGGGAGAGAGAGAGAGAGAGAGAGAGAGAGAGAGAGAGAGAGAGACAGAGAGAGAGACAGAAAGAGAGAGAGAGAGAGAGAGAGAGAGAGAGAGAGAGAGAGAGAGGGCGAGAGAGAGAGAGAGAGAGAGAGAGAAAGAGAGGGAGAGAGAGAGGGCGAGAGAGAGAGAGAGAGTCAGAAAGAGAGAGAGAGAGAGGGCGAGAGAGGGTGAGAGAGAGAGAGAGAGAGAGAGAGAGACAGAGAGAGAGAGAGAGAGAGAGAGGGAGGGGGTGAGAGAGAGAGAGAGAGAGAGAGAGAGAGAGAGAGAGGGAGGGGGAGAGAGAGAGAGAGAGAGAGAGAGGGGATTGTTAGGTAACTGGCACAGAGATTAAGGAAGACACTTTCTTAATCTAGAAGCAGACAGTGAAACGAAAAACAACACAGTTTAGAACCGAAAAAGTTCGATTCGAGTCGCTTAGGGTTTTTTTGGTGAAGTTTCGCTTCTTTGTTTGTCGATCGACTTAAAAACAAAAAAAGCTAACAATTCTGAATGAGGATGAGACGATTCATCGTTTTTTGCAATTAATCGCAATTTTAAATAAATGATAAATATTTTGAGGCACGTTGGTTTAGTGGTTTAGCATGTTCTCCTCTCCTCTCTCTGGAGTGTCCATGTTCGCCCCGTGTTCCGCGTGGGTTTCCTCCGGGTTCTCCGATTCTCCCCTGGATGGGCATGGGGTGAGGACGTGCCGATGGGTACACGTTCTAGCAACTGTACCCACAGGACAAATCCACACAGAACGTCCAGGTTCCAGCATGCCTCACCCATCATCACGGTTTGCACAGAGGTCTGCAGTGTTGCCTCTTCAGGGGTAATTAAGTTCAGAGGTAAACAGCGGAACATCGCTGAGCAGACTGAAGAACCGTTCTTTACCTCAGAACCACGTCTGAAGTGGACGACTGAGTCAGGGACTATATTTGCATCTAGGTGGACCTCCAAGATGAATGAGCGTTCTGTTCGCAGAGGACAGCTGGGCAACCTGCTGAAACTCTGCTGATTGTTAACGTCTCAGAAGGTGTATTAGGCCACGCCCCCTTCTCACACCATCCTCTATTTGGAAACTCCACCCAGATGGGGATTCGAACCGGGAATCCCTAGCGCTGAGAGGAGAACATGCAAAACCACTAAACCACCATGCCACCTTTTTTTAACTAATAAACATACAATTTGCATCACACAGCACCAGTCAAATATTTGGACACGCCCCCTTCCTGCTCCATCCTCCATGTCCTCCACTTACCATACAGATGGACTTTGTAGTTCTACAAATACAGACTGTAGTCCATCTGTGTTCTTTGTTGTTGTTAGAACCCCTGTTGGTTCTCAGGAGCATCACAGAACAGGTATCATTTGAGTGATGGATGGTTTATTGTCGGTTCTGCAGTGACACTGCCGGGATAGGACTAATGCACCCACCCAATGACCCCTGCTCTGTGGTGGAACTATTGGGGTTCTGAGCATTAGAACAGAGTAGACAGTATGTGCTGTAGAACACAAACAAATGGACTACAGAGTGGAACTGTAGAACTACAAAGTCCATCTTAACAGTACGTGGAACGGAGAACGTGGAGAGCAGAAAGAGAAACGCGGAGAGCCCTCGAATGGGATGTTTTTGGACTCAACGTTCCACCTCCTGCCGACAGGACACCGGAACACCATGGACGCATTCTTCCCGCAGAGGAATTTCAGGTTCGGAACGTTCTTTCCAAACATTGTTGCAAACGTCCCGACAAAATGTGCGACCGTCTCCGTGAAGACGGCGACGTTCTAGATCGAGAAGAACGACTAGAACGGGGACGCGAGTCCGTTTCCCATCAGGCTAGACCCCGAACCCCGGAACCCAGTCGACTTGCGCAGCGGTAAAAACCCGTGGTGGCTCGGCTGCGCACTCATTCCACGTCCACGCCCACGTCCACCCACGCAGACGTCTGCGACGCAGGTTCTTTCCCCCCGCCGCTTCATCTCGGGTTCCTTTTACGGTAAGTCGGCTTCAGACGTCCTTCCCACCAAACGTTTATCACCCAGATTTTCTGCATGTTTGTTTGTGACCGCACCACACCCCACCCTCCCAATCCACCCCCCCCACCCCTCCCAACACCACAAACACAGTCGCAGACACGCACAGGATGTCCACTGTCGTCAACCAGCTGTTTCCCAGATGCCCCCACAGGGGCGTGAGCTGAGCGTAACCGTGGACCACATGGCGCAGATAGGAAACCAATCACAGCATCCTCCTCAGGATTAATGACCCGAAAGCCGCCCGCTGGAAAACGACGGTAACGCACTCAGGGGTTTCCGCCCGATGCGGCCGCGGACCTCTGAGTTTCCCGAAAGGGCAGGAAGCGAGAATCGCAAGCGGATCCGTTTCAAAGCGCACTGACCCAGTTTCATCCGCATCCTCCAGAGCGGCGGTACAGCCCCTACGGAACCGCACGCTCTGCACAAGGTGCATCGCGATGCTCACCGGTACCTCACAACACGCCCACAGCTTGTCGTCTCGACTTCCGACTGCGCCGTTTAAATGGCAACCCTGCGTGTGAATACTAGGGGTGAGCTGCAATATTCGCTGATTCGACGATTCGATTCAGAGAACCGTAGTCGACTATGAACCTCATGGTCGAATGTACCATTTTGACCACGTGGGGGTGCCAATGGCTGCTGCTAAGCATTAGTTTTTACATGAAATGTCTTTGTTTTCGTTATATATATATATATAGCCTTTTGTCAAATAAAATCATCCTAAAACTCATTGATCTGAGTGTTTTAGGTTTTTCCTTTGAAGTGCAAAAAAGTCCAGAACGGGGATCTCATTTACGGTGCTCTAGAAAAACAAGTAAAATATTAAAAAAAAAAATCTTTTTTAAAAACCACGCTTATAGCGGTGAAATTTTAACTGATTCGACTATCAGTCGACTATAGGGAAAATCTGACGAATCAGATTCGACTATGAAAATCCTTAGTTGAAGACACCCCTAGTGAATACATCTCCCCCGATGGGCGTGGCGGTCTCAAAATGAGGCGTGTTCGAGGTACATTTCCGGCGTATAACCCAGGTGCACCGCCGACTGAAAACAACCTCTCCAGACGTCGACTATCCTGGCGTCTACACCATACCGCGGGTTCCCCGTTCACGGAAACACGGAGAACCTCCGGGTCCAGGTAGCTGCACCGCTCAAATAGCAAGTCGCCAAAGTCAGAGCGCCACCACCTGGCTCTTAAAGGGAACGGCGAGTGATTGGTCTTACGCACCTTACGCCCAAATGAGGAATTGAGGGAGTTGGTGCAGGGCTTGTTACATGACTGTTTGTGCAAATTTGGGATTCTGGCCACAGCCCAGGCACCTATGACTCAGCCGTTTTGGGTGTGAAGGGTACCCCTGCAGTGCCTGTGGAGGGGTTTATGGTTCATTATGTGCCTCGTGTTAAAAATCCCAAAAAAAGTCCCAACAGTCGGTTCGGATTCCGTTTTTCCGGGACGCCCGTTTATTGTCTTTGTAAATAAAGCCTCCATTAAGTTCACGAAACTGAATTTCTAAAACAAACGTTGCCGTACAGCCTGATGGATCACACACGATCGAGCCTCAGGGATGTTTGCTGAACCTTCGGTGGAAACGCCGCCACGCAGCTCCAACTCATTCTTTCATCACAAGGTTCGTTGCATCACGGATTTATAACGATGACGCAATAAAATGATGCAAGCGAGACCTTGAACGTGCACAAACAGAGGGCGGGAGGGCAAAGAGCAGTCCAACAGCCAATCAGCTTATTAGGGAGCGTCAATTCTGTCCGTTCCCTTTGAGAAGCAGGTGGCTCTCTGACTTTGGCGGGCTGCTATTTAAATGGTGCAGCTACCTGGACTCATGAGGCCCACAGTATAGTGTGTTCTATGGATCTGCGCTCTCTGTATGTACACAATAGGGACCGACGCCTGATTGGCCACGTCTGGAGAGCTTATCGTCAGCCGGCGGTGCACCTAAGTTTATAGTGATTCAGGGCAGTGCTTCTCGAATAGTGGGGCGCGCCCCCCTGGGGGGGCGCAGTGTAGTGCCTGGGGGGGCGCATAACAAGAAATCACAGAGCAAGTGATATTAAGTGCATTGAACAAACCCTCAAGAGACGACATGGACAAATATTTAACAGGAATGACGGAGAGAAAGGCGGACAGAGACGAAGACAATGAGACCAACAAAAGTCGAAAACTAAAACGAGGAAAGTGTAAGTAGCGCTTGGTTTCTAAGGTGGGAGACGAAGAAAGACCGGCGTGTCTTCTGTGTCTTTAAATGTTGGCAGCGGACAGCGTGAAATAAATGAAGGCGTCACTTAAAGTCATTACACCCCGATCACGCTGATAACCGCTTGAGTTTTTAATCGAAAACGTGACGCGTAGAGCAAGCAATCATCCCGCTTTATGAAAACTACTTCAGAAAAGCTGTGCTGCAGAACGGACGCGTTGGAGACATGAGTTCTGATTTCATTATTTTGATAAAAAAAAAAAAACCCAGCACAAATTGTTGTATTCATTTTTGTTTTGTAGGTTAAAGTGTTAATAAATTGAGCTCCTGAATGAACGTTGCTGATGAATTTGAATTTATTATTATTTATTGATTTTATTTCATTTCATTTTTCAGTATCAAATGCCAATCGGTTCAAAAATGTTTTTAGTTTAAATGAGGATTTCTTTCGTTTCTGTTACAAACTAAAAAAACAAAGTTTAATCAAATGATTCTGTTCTAAGTTGATCTATATTTCTTTCTTTTTTGTTTTCTTTATTGTTAATAAGGAGACAATGTTATAAAAGACGTGAAAATATTTATAGACAAATCATACTACAGTGGGCGTGTAAAAATACTTTTTCATCACATTTTGCATATGTGTGTGTGTGGGGGGGGGGGTAAAAAGTTTTCTTCTTCCTAGGGGGGGAATTGAGAATCACTGATTCAGGGATATGTTCACACGCAGCGTTGCCATTTGAACGACGGACAGAAGTGTGAGATGGCCATTCCTGCACACTACATAATGAGTAATAAGACTGCTCAAGGTAACAAAGCTGGCTGCCGACCTCAAAAGGAAGCCGGTGGAAACTGCGCCTCAACACCGGGTCTGTGCGACTTTATAACTTCCTCGAAATAACGGCAGGCTATGATATAAGACCGGCCTGTGGCGACGAAATTACTTCCTTTGCAGACTGACGGCTGGATGAAGTTGATATGGTGGGTTCCGGTTTGGGTCCCTCAAGACCAGGGGTGACCCTATAGAACACTACCGTCAGACGGAAATTTGAATTCTTTTTTTTATGACTTAACAAACCAGTGAAGGCATTGCAAATTCAGAAGATCATTTAAACCTCTGCGACCATCAAGGAACGCCAGCCAATTACATCCATGCAAATCATGAGACCGCGCCACTCGGACGTCCGCTAACTAGGTATCATTTGGGTGGTGGATTGTCTCCGCGAAGACGTTCGAGATCGAGAAGAACGACTAGAGCGGGATGCTCTATTTTGGACCATCAAGGAACGCCAGCCATTTACATAAATGCAAATCATGAGACTGCGCCACTCGGACGTCCGCAAACTAAAAGCCACGGCTCTCACTCTGCGAAGGTGCGTGGCGATGACCATTACGATCTTGTACACTTCCAAAAGTCTGTTTTCAGACCTTTTGCCTGCAGCATTTAAATAGCAACGCTGCGTGTGAATATATCCCCTCGATGGGCGTGGCCGTCTCAAAATGAGGTGCGTTCAGGTAAGTTTGTGTCTCTTTGCCACCATGGCAACAGAAAACACAGGCGCGCCATCGACTAAGAGCAACCTACACAGACGTCACCAGTCAGACATTGCGGAAGCGGTTACCCAAAGCGAATACACATACTGTCAGTCAAAAGTTTGGACACGCCCCCTTTCTGCTCCACGTATTGTATTGGGCCATCAATCAGAGGGTTATGGGTTAAATCCCCAAGTCCATTAATGTCACCACTGTGGGTCCCTGAACAAGGCTTTTAACTCTTACTGCTCCAGGCGAGCTGTATCAGGGTTGACCAGTCCAAAGTTTGGACACACCCCCTTCTTGTCCACCTTCTATTTCCTCCACTTATCATATAGATGGACTTTTGTAGTTTTACAATTACAGACTGGAGTCCATCTGTGTTTCTACAGTACATACTGTGTACTCTGTACTCTAATGCTCAGAACCCCAATGGTACCACCACAGAGCAGGAGTTATTGGGTGGGTGCATTAGTCCTATCCCAGCAGTGTCACTGAGGTGTTTGATGTCTGCACTAAA
>JAFMOC010000588.1:170000-197500 GCA_019802505.1 Corydoras sp. C115 | reverse complement strand
GTTTTATTACTATGCCAACAACAAAGTTGTTTGGAACATTCCATCATACTCTGTGGACAGTAGAGACTTTATAAAACACTTTTTTTTAAAAAAAATCTCTTTCTCGACGTTATCCCTTTATTCTACAGCTTCAAATCCCAGCAAATGGACCTTTATGCAAATTCGGGGGGGAGGGGGGGGGGGTTTGGGCACTGGGCAGATACACCCAGGACAGGGTACCAATCTATCGCTGGGCACACACTCACACAGACACACACACATACACTCTATGGGGCAATTTGGAGAACTCAATTGACTTCAACCATGTTTTTGGACTGTGGGAGGAAACCGGAGAACCCGGCGGAAACCCACGCGGACGCGGGGAGAACATGGAAACTCCACCCAGGTGGGGATTTGAACCGGGAATCCCTAGCACTGAGAGGAGAACATGCTAAACCACTAAGCCACCGTGCCGTCCTCCATCCATTATCTTCCCCTTAATCCTATACTAGGGTCGTGGGGAGTTCTTCCTGCCCATCAAGGGGAGAACGTTTCAGCTTTTGTGGCAATGTATATCATTCGGCACACACTCTATACGCACTATATAGGGTGATTTAGAGCAGCCAATTCACCTTAAATCCATATTTCTGGACTGTGGGAGGAAAGCAGAGAACCCCGATGTATCCCAAACAGCGTGGACACTCCACCCAGTTCGGGATTCGAACCCGGATCCCCAGCGTTGAGAGGAGAACATGCCAGCCACTACACCCCCCCCCAAGAGTGTGGTTAACCATGTAATAACTGTAAGTGATCACACCATTGTGGTGCATGGGTGCAGCTTTAATCCCGTCCTCTATTCAGTGGCGTCTCTCGTGTAAGCCACTGTATTCAGACTGTCCTCTACAGAAAAGCATGAGAACATCGGGAGATTAGTTTGGATGGAGTTACACGGATAAAGACCTCAAAAGCTAGGTTCACCTCACACTGTTCAAAGGGGGGGGCGGGGCGGGGCACTGACCTTTAGCTACGCCAAGCGGCGCTGACGTAGTGTTTAGAGAAGGTTATTCCAGTACCGTGGTGAGAGAGACCTTTGTCTCCACTTGTGTCCGATGACAAACTTTAAACTTTAAACCATTCCGCTTCATCGTCATCCACCTCCTGCCCGTCCGTTTACCGTTGTTCTCCCTTTTCACCCCCCCCGGTTACTTACTCACCATCAGCAGCCGGGTCTGGACAAAGGCACTGTCTGACTAATTTCAAGTCAACAGTGGCGTCAAAGGAAATTGAATAGACTCTCAGAGTTCGGCGGGAAGACGGTGCAGGACGGAGGGGAGCAACTCCGGAGACAGTGTGGCATTGTCCGACGCGAAAAAGGCACCGAGACGGAGACACGACTCGCTGCTTTGTTGGCAGAGACGGTCGACGTCGGGTCGGACGGGTCAAGGATGTCGCGCCGTTCCCTCAAACTCAATTAATTAATCATACAGAACACCTGACACCCACTCAAAGAGACGTACTCACATTAGGACATCATACAATCCAAGTGGGGCGGCACGGTGGCTTAGTGGTTGGCATGTTCTCCTCTCAGCGCAAGGGATTCCCGATTCGAATCCCAATCTGGGATGTGTCCGGGTGGGTTTCCTCCGGGTTCTCCGGTTTCCTCCCACAGTCCAAAAACATGGATCAAGTCAATTGAGTTCTCCAAATTGCCCCATATAGAGTGTGTCTGTGTGAGTGAGTGTGTGCCCAGCGATGGATTGGTGTCCTGTCCTGGGTGTATCTGCCCAGCGCCCGAGACGTTCTCCCCTGGATGGGCATGGGGAACCCCCCACGACCCTAATAGAGGATAAAGTGGAAGATAATTGATGGATGAATGAATGTTCTGACACGATATAGGGGCAATTTGGAACTGCCAATTCACCTCGAATCCATGTTTTTGGACAAAGTTTTCAACGATTGTTCCTCTCTTCCACTATTACACGAGTAACTTTAGTTTTTTTTTTAACATGAACATGATGCTCGTCTCACCTAAATCCTGTACCAACCTGCTCTCCTGTTAAACATTATAAATGGCACACTGATTATTTGAAGGCCTTTTCTTTGTAACCTGATAAAGACCTGGCCTTGACGATGGCCTTGGACCTTTGAACAGCAGCCCAGGTTAATCTGACATCATGGGGGGGGCGAGACTTCGACCTCTGTTCAGGGTCAGCGTTTTGCTGAGACATTATCATTAGCTGCATTATCGGCCACCTGGAGGTATGAACTCATTTAGGGGTTTAAACGTTACAGCCTCATGTACAGTATCTGTTTAAAAAAACAAAACAAAAAACACAATTATCGTCCACCTAATCCTCTACTAGGGTTTCGGGGGGGTGGGGGTAGGGGCAATAATACGCAATTTAGAGCATCCAATTCCCCTTAAATCCATGTTTTTGGACTGTAGGAGGAAAGCGGAGAACCAAGAGCATAACCCACATGGACACGGGGAGTGCTGAGTGGAGAACATACCAACTACTACCCCAACCGCGATGCTCTGAAAATGAGTTGTTTAACTTTAAATAACATTAAAGTTAAAGAATCCAAACCTGCAATGCTGGGGCAAAGACTCTTGGGGCAAAGACTCTTGGGGCAAAGACTCTTGGGGCAAAGACTCTTGGGGCAAAAACGCTGGGGCAAAAACGCTGAGGCAAAAACTCTGAGGCAAAAACGCTGAGGCAAAAACTCGGAGGCAAAAACTCGGAGGCAAAAACTCGGAGGCAAAAACTCGGAGGCAAAAACTCGGAGGCAAAAACCCTGAGGCAAAAACCCTGAGGCAAAAACCCTGAGGCAAGATCTCGCTATATTTTACAAAATTAAAAAAGTTAATGAGATCTCGCGATACAAAAACTCTAAAGAAAAACTCTAAAGCAAAAACTCTTGAGGCTAAAACGCTGAGGCAAAAACGCTGAGGCAAAAACGCTGAGGCAAAAACTCTGAGGCAAAAACTCTGAGGCAAAAACTCTGAGGCAAAAACTCTGAGGCAAAAACTCTGAGGCAAAAACTCTGAGGCAAAAACCCTGAGGCAAAAACTCTGAGGCAAAAACTCTGAGGCAAAAACTCTGAGGCAAAAACTCTGAGGCAAAAACTCTGAGGCAAAAACCCTGAGGCAAAAACCCTGAGGCAAAAACTCTGAGGCAAAAACCCTGAGGCAAAAACTCTGAGGCAAAAACGCTGAGGCGAGATCTCGCTATATTTTACAAAATTAAAAAAGTTAATGAGATCTCGCGATATCTTCACAAACTAATGCGGTAAGCGTGAAGCCGTCCAGAATATTAAATTTGGTTGAATTGAGTTCAATCAGGACGCCGAGTCACAAAAGTTTTGTTGAGAGTGTCCGCTCGCATTAAGCCGTCTCTCAAAATAAAACTCAATAAAACTTTCACAGATGAACGTTCTCTGTGTTCGTTTACTGTTGTTGACCCGGAAACCGACCCACATACATCAACTATATATATATATATAATATAATAACCTTAAATAATAACAAATAAATAAATATATAACTATTGCGAGATCCCGCATTAATTTTACGAGAGCTCGCAATAGTTATTATATACAGTATAGTGGTTTAGCATGTTCTCCTCTCAGCGCTAGGGATTCCCGGTTGAAATCCCAATCCGGGTGGAATTTCCATGTCCTCCCCGTGTCCACGTGGGTTTCCTCCCACAGTCCAAAAAACATGGATCAAGGTCAATTGAATTCTACAAATTGCCCCATATAGAGCGTGTCTGTGTGAGTGAGTGTGTGCCCAGTGATAGATTGGCGCCCTGTCCTGGGTGTATCCTGCCCAGCGCCCGAAACGTTCTCCCCTGGATGGGCATGGGGAACCCCACCCCCCCTCCCCCCGCAACCCTAATAGAGGATAAAGCGGAATAAAATGAGATGAGAGATTTGAATGGGATGTTAAATCCCTCCTGTAGGTTTCATCTGTAGGCGTCCTGAAACTTTTGCATCTTTGTCTATCGTATTTGTCTCGTCAGTATGTACCGTTGGACGCGTTTGGTGCTAAAAGGAAGTCGAGAGCAAAACATCTGCATCTAACAGCTTCACACCCGCGGTGACTTCTGCATTCCGGCGTTTCGGATCCTTTAAGTGGCAGCGCATTAAACTAATCCGACCGTCGTTAACGGGCTTGAGGGCCCGAGGGCGTGGGGAGGCGGGGCCTGTGAAGGGCCGGGTCGGGAGGCTGATCAGGGGTTTACCTTCACCTGGCTTCCCGGCCCGGCCCGGCCCTCCATTTCCAGGCTGCGGCTCATCACGCCCAAAAGCTACGGGTTTGTTTTTATTTGGCTCGGATTAACAAACGGGAGATCTTTATTCCAGTTAACAAAAAACGAAAACTGTAAAGGGGGGGGGGGGGGGATTTTGAGGAGTGCTGATGTCATTGTGTTTACCCTGCTGTGCTTACACACGTTTAACCCATCCCTACAGCAACACACACACACACACACACACACACACACACACACACACACAGTAACACACATCGCGACGGTCATTATTATTCTACACGCCGTCTCCATCGGTCCGTCTCCCCGCCTTCCGCCTGCGTGGTTTAAATAGCAACGCTACGTGTGAAAACGTCTCCCCTAGATATCTCAAAATAAGGCGAGTTCAGGAACAATTCATACATTATCTTCCGCTTTATCCTCTATTTGGGGTCGTGGGTCGATTAGGGTCGGGGGGAGGGGGGGGTTCCCCATGCCCATCCAGGGGAGAACGTCTCGGGCGCTGGGCAGCTACACCCAGTACAGGGGGGCAATCTATCACTGGGCACACACTCACTCACACAGACACACTCTATATGGGGCAATTTTAGAGAAGTCAATTGACTTGTTCCATTTTTTTTTGGACTGTGGGAGGAAAGCGGAGAACCCAGAGGAAACCCACGCGGACACGGTGGAGGACTTGGAAACTCCACCCAGATGGGGATTCGAACCGGGAATCCCTAGTGCTGAGAGGAGAACATGCCAACCACTAAGCCACCGTGCCAGAACAGATATCAGAAAAGAGTCACTTGGACGGTCCATTTATCCATTCATTATCTTCTGCTTTATCCTCTACTAGGGTCACGGGGGGGCGGGGGGGGGGGTTCCCCATGCCCATCCAGGGGAGAACGTTTCGGGCACTGGGCAGATACACCCAGGACAGGACACCAATCTATCGCTGGGCACACACTCACTCACACACACACACTCTATATGGGGCAATTTTGGAGAACTCAATTGACTTCATCCATGTTTTTTGGACTGTGGGAGGAAAGCGGAGAACCCGGAGGAAACCCACGCGGACACGGGGGAGGACATGGAAACTCCACCCAGAGGGGGATTCGAAGCGGGAGTCCCCGGCGCCGAGAGGCGAAGGAGCCACCGCGCCGCCCCGTAATGCTACCATGGAGACCGAAACCCCAGAAGCACCAGAATGCAGATCCAAAGCCTACACCGTACTGTGGGTTCTCCGCCCACAGGAACATGGAGAATCCCATGTCTACAGAACGTGAGCGAGCAGCGGAATGACGCGTGGAGAACGGAACCCGTAAGGCGACGGATCTCAGAACACTGCCGTTCCCCCCACACGAGTCGAACCGTCCACCCGACACGGCTCTGAACCTCTCACCTGAATGTGAACGTTCCGCACCCACCCCCACACCCCCCCGGGTCTTTAGAACACTCCGCCCTTTCATTACCTGAACACACATCCGGGACGTCTCTTCGTCCCCCACTCGACCTTCATCTTCAGCCTCTTCCTCAAACGCAGCGCATGCAGAGGAACCGCAGCCGCCTCCTCTCACAGGAAGCGAGATGCTGCACCCCCCCCCCCCCCCCCCACGCGAAGCGACACCCCCCTCACAACGTTTATTCTGATGACACGCTCAACGCCTGCAGCGGGGGGGGGAAGGGGGGTATTTAGGCACGGTCGTTCTGCTCGGTGCTTTTATTTCGAGGTCACAGTCCCGTGACGTCGGGGTCGTGTGTCGGTCTCCCACGTGCCGTGAGGTTGAGGTCGAGCCGCGGAGCTGCAGTCGGAGCTAAATTTAGTTTGGAACGGGTTTTGTGTCGTGTTTTTTTTTTTTTTTTTTTTTTTTTTACGCCTCATGGTTTTTGAAACACGAAGAAACAGGAACTGGTACCAAAAAAAAAAAAAAAAAAAACACAAAAAAAAAAAAAAAAAAAATTTTCTCTAATTTTTTTTCTCAATTATTAGAGCGTTTCGGGTGCGGGGCAGATACGGGCAAGACTAATACATCGCTGGGCGTACACACACACACACACACACACACACACACACACACACACACACTAAATGCCCTACAGAAACCCTGACAGACACATTTACAGAGACTTACTGACATTATCAATCCATTCATTAGCTTCCGCTTTATCCTCTATTAGGGTCGCGGGGGGGGAGAACGTTTCGGGTGCTGGGCAGATACACCCAGGACAGGACGCCAATCCATCACTGAGCACACACACACTCTATATGGGGCAAATTTGGAGAACTCAATTGACCTTGAACCATGTTTTTTGGACTGTGGGAGGAAAACCGGAGAACCCGGAGGAAACCTAGGCGGACACGGGGAGGACATGGAAACTCCACCCAGATTGGGATTCGAGCCGGGAAATCCCTAGCGCTGGGAGGAGAACATGCTAAAGCACTAAGCCACCACCGTGCCGCCCTGCTGACATTATGATATCATAAGATCCAAGTGGTTTTAAAGGGTTTTGGGTCGTAGAAAACACCCAGGACAGGCCGCCAATCCATCACTGGGAACACATTATATAGGGGCAATTTCGAGCAACCCATTTACCTTGAATCCGTGTTTTAGGACTGTGGGAGTAAACCGAATGTGGAAACTCAGTGTGTCCCGGTTTGAGTTGTAATCACATCTTTAGTGTCACGTTTGAACCTGAGCCGAGTGTGAAGGCATCCGCCGTTGTAATCCATCTGCCTCAAGGTTCTCCGTCATGCAGATTATCAGATTTCCCCTCGGCTCCCCCTGGTCTGATGGTTCTCCTCTGACCTCCTGCCATCCCATAACATCCCATCCCCCCCCCCCCCCCCATCCTGTCTCCACCCTCTCCCACCACTCCGACCTTCCAGGCGGGCTTACGGGCGCGGCTGGATTTGGGATTAACACTCGAGCTTAACACTTAAGCTTCACTTAAACCAACCTGCGGGGGGGGGGGGGGGGGGGGGGTGCAGAGTAATAAAGGTTCTGCTCAGAGGCTGAGAACGCCCAAACCGCGGCACCACAAAATCGCACCACATGAAATTTTAACATCTGCTGCCGAGCACCGAAACCCCGATGACGAAGGCCGGGGCGTGAAGTTGAGATTCCAATTCGTGCCAAGGTCATGGGCCTCTGTTTTCCACCGACTTAGTGCTTTGGCATGTTCTCCTCTCAGCACTGGGGATTCCCGGTTCGAATCCCAACCTGGGTGGAGTTTGCATGTTCTCCCCCGTGTCCGCGCGGGTTTCCTCCCACAGTCCAAAAAAACATGGATTCAAGGTCAATTGAGTTCTCCAAATTGCCCCATAAAGAGTGCATCTGTGTGAGTGTGTGTCTAGTGATAGATTGGCGTCCTGTCCTGGGTGTATCTGCCCAGTGCCCGAAATGTTCTCCCCTGGATGGGCATGGGGAACACCTTCCCCCCCCCCCCGTGACCCAAGTAGAGGATAAAGCAGAAGATAATGGACAGATAAATGGACCATCCAAGTGACTATTTTCTGATATCTGTTCTGACATGGGCGGCACGGTGACTTAGTGGTTGGCATGTTCTCCTCTCAGCTCTAGGGATTCCCGGTTCGAATCCCCATCTGGGTGGAGTTTCCATGTTCTCCCCGTGTCTGTGTGGGTTTCCTCCGGGTTCTCCGGTTTCCTCCCACAGTCCAAAAAACATGGATCAAGGTCAATTGAGTTCTCCAAATTGCCCCATATAGAGTGTGTGTGGCTGTGTGAGTGAGTGTGTGCCCAGTGATAGATGGGCGCCCTGTCCTGGGTCTATCTGCCCAGCGCCCGAAACGTTCTCCCATGGATGGGCATGGGGAACCACACCGCGACACTAATAAGAGGATAAAGTGGGAGATAATGGATGTTTTCCACTGAAACCTTTAAAAGAAGCGTTCTGGGATCAAAGTCTGAACCTGCTTTCATTCTGAATGTAAACTCGTTCGGGCAAAATAAAAATAAAAGGAAGGTCCGTCATGCGCCACTGAAATCACGGTTCTACAGAACATTTAAAGAATCTTTAAGATCACGTTACGTTACCCACACCGTGCACTTTGGAATTTCAAAAAAAAAAAAAAAAAAGTTGAGCAGCGTGCCGCAGTAATTACGCGTTATACACCGACCCGGGCGGAAGACAAAGTAGTTCCCACCAATCGCTTATCATTTAGACAAGATCTCAATAATTGAGTTACTTCCTGTTGGTGATATGCATTATCTCAAATGACTGTCATGTGCAGGGTGGGGTGGTGGGGTGTGTGGGGGGAGCGCAAAATATTTTCTTCTTCCTATGGTGGGGCTTCACAAAAAATAATTGAGAATCCCTGTTTTAGGGACAGTCTAAGGAACCAGCCTTGTGATCCGAAGGTGCCCCGGTTCGGTACTCGGCCCCATCGAGTTCTACGGCTGCCGTTCCACAGGCGTATGATCCATAAACGTCGGACGGAGAGACAGAAATGAATTTTTATACATATATTTTTTTTTACCCACCACGTT
This sequence comes from Corydoras sp. C115, assembly GCA_019802505.1. Classification (NCBI taxonomy): domain Eukaryota; kingdom Metazoa; phylum Chordata; class Actinopteri; order Siluriformes; family Callichthyidae; genus Corydoras; species Corydoras sp. C115. The sequence goes on along the minus strand of JAFMOC010000588.1, from coordinate 188,757 downwards.
TGATGAAGAATCTGAAAGTGAAAGAGATCCAATGGAGATGAAGCTCCTCAGTGAGACACCGAGTGGGACACCGTCTCCGCCCGAGGTCTGCGGGGTAACCACTTCAAAAGGCCGCGGCGTCTGGGGGAGGTATTCGGTGGCGAGAACCGACCCGTACGTCTGTCTGCAAGCCTTATAAGGTTCCATCTGTTTCACACAAAGACTCGATTCATGAGGTGGACGCAGGAGACGGCAGGATTTTAAACAACATGAATCAGTGAGACACAATGCTGTTATGATTACACACACGTTTCAACAGAGGACTCACCGTGACCCATAACGCCCGGAGCTCCGCCCATCAGGCAGCGGGGGGGGTGAAGTCGAGGTCGGGACAGCGGATGGCGTTCCAGGAGGTTGAGGGTTGAAGTCTCAGCTCTGTCTCACGAGGACATTTCCTTTAAGCGCTGGGTGTTGTTTTGTTTAGGAGCTCAATGTCAGAGACTCCAAGGACAGCAGGTGGCGCTGGAAGTGAAGGAGGATGATGGATGATGCTGGGTCATCAGAGGGATCAGATCACGGGAGGGCGGCACGGTGGTGAAGTGCTCATCACATCCACCTTTCAATGGTGGGGGGGGGGGGGGTCCAGGTTCGAATCCTAATCTGGGTAGAGTTTCCATGTTCTACCCCATGTCTGTGTGGGTTTCCTCTGGGTTCGCTCCCACAGTTCAAAAACATGGATTCAAGGTGTATTGGCTGCCATGTAATTATATAGCGTGTAAGTGCCCAGCAATGGATTGGCGTCCTTTTCTGGGTGGTACCTGCCCAGCGCCCGAACATTCTCTCCTGGATGGGCATGGGGAACCCCCCCCCCCAGAGTATGTAGAGAAAGTGATGGACTACAGAATGCAACTGTTGAACTACAAAGTCCATGTGTATGCTCAGTGGAGCTCAGCAGCTCATTGGTTGAGGTGTTGGCCGGTCAATATGAAGGCTCTATGAACCACCACAATGTGCCAATGTGAGGGGTGTGGGAGGGGGGGGGGCATCATGTTGGTCTCCGCATTTGGACCCACAATCGCAAAAAAGAAAGAAAAAAAAAAAAAAAAAAAAGCTAAAAAAAAAACCTGCATTTTTTAAAAAATATTTTAATGCACCATTAATAAAGGGTCCAACGCATTAATACAAGAGAAATATTGCAAATAATATTAAAATAATACATCAAAAAAAAAAAAAAAAAAAGACCAAGTCGAACTGAATGACAGGTGTATGTACAATTTCTTTTCTCGCGATGGGAAAGTAGGAAAGGAAGAAAGATATTTACAGACTGGAACCAGTGCGTTTCTACGAGAAACAAACACCTCTACAATATTTACAGGCGTTTCTTTATGACCTTTTTACTTTTCCGGGATTTGGGGTGTTGGGGGGGTGGGGTTGTGTGGGTGGGGGTGGGGGTGGGGGGTCAGTCTGTAGGGGACCGCGGTGACGACGTACATATATTACACGCTTCGCGCCATGAAACGGGGCTGCGGTTAAAAATCGCTTAAGAGCTTAAAAACAAACCAAAAAAAGAACATTAAAAAAAAAACGGACGATGGAGAAACGTTTAAAAAAATAATAATAATAATAAAAAAAAAAAAAAAAACACTCAGATCGACGGCTGAGGGGGTGACCTGCGCACCCCTCCCCCAAAAGAAGTGGAACCTGGTACAGCGTGAAGAACGCGGAGTTCTCGCACCAGCACCAGCACCACCACCACCACCACCATCATCATCATCGGTCCTGTATGTCTGCTTGTCCTTGTGAGAAATTATATAATTTTTGGTATTGTATTAAAAAAAAAAAAAAAAAAAAATTTTTTTGATTGTTGTTTTTTTGCCAGAGACGGAAACATATTTTACACCGGGGGTGGGGGTGGGGGGCGGGGTGGGGCTCTCCTCACAGACCTAAATGTGTATTTTACATTGAGATTTTACAGTGTTCACTCTAAATCGTAGAGCATTCATAGTTACTGTTGCTAGGCAACAAATAATTTTTTTATTTCAAATTTCGTTTTCAAACTGGTTCATAAGAACCATAATACACGAGTACGCCGAATCGGCACTTGGGTTTTGTGATGGTGACATCGTGGCGATGACGTCCCTGTCGCTCCCCGTCCCCAGTGTGAACCCACAGCGGGGCAGTCATGGCACTGGATCATAGGGGGTGTTGGTTCGAGTTAATCTGCCCCAAAGCAGGGGTCCTACCCCTGATCTGTTCTCTTAAGGTTTTAAGGAATAATTGTTTAATATGAGGACTGGGGGGGGTGGAGGGGGGGTGGAGTAATGGCACCACAAAGGTGCTGTTATGCTGCTAACAAGTGATTAAGATAAAAAAAATAATAAAATAAAAACGCTGATGAAGAACCCTGCCTTAAGGCTGCTGACGAGAGGTGGTGGACACAGTGGTGGAGACGGTGGTGGAGACGGTGGTGATGGTTCACCGGAACGTCTTCGGTAGCGGCCGGTCGTGAAAGTACGAAACGAACGATGATGTCAGGACCATCTATCAGCTGCACCAGGCCTCCGCTTTATCACGGGGGTGGGGGGTGGAGGTTTGGGGGGGGGGGTTTGAATGACTGTACGAGTCAAACGGCCAATTAAAAAAAAAAAAAAAACGGCAACTATGGAGCGACACTATTGGAAAACAAACGATGAAACTGAGAGGATGCCTTTGAAATGATGACGACGGTTCGAACCCGAGACCGAGGGCCTCGCTCTCGCCTTTCTTCTGATGTAGGTGGGAGAAGTGGGTGGGGCCGGGCTTGTGTGTGGAGGCGGAACCTCCTCCGGCGTGTGATATCAGGTGCCCCCGTGGAACATCTGCCCGTGGGTGGGAGCACCACACCCCACACCCCGCACGTTCTCCCGTCGTATCTGAACGCCACATGGTCCGTGGTTCGACCGGGGTACGCACCGCGAGTCCGCCTACCCCTCCTCCTCCCCCCCTCCCCGAAAGTGATACTCCAGTGAGGGTTGGACCTGGACTGATGGAGGCTCTCGCTCAGTTGAGGGTTCCTCTGCAGTTCTCCGTTCCGCACAAACAGGGGATCTTGTTCTCTTCGATGGGGAACTTGTAGTCGTACGTGATCTCCTCGTTCACGGCGATGGGCTGCTTGGAGTAGATGACGATCTTCTTCTGAGACTCGATGGTGATCACCTTGGCGTAGCAGTTCGGCTGGGAAAAGAGAGAGAGAGATATTAATACAGTCAATTATATATATATATATGTATATAAAAAAAAATATATATATTCATTCATTCATTATGTTCCGCTTTATCCTCTATTAGGGTCGCTGGGGAGGGGGGGTTCCCAATGCCCATTCAGGGGAGAACGTTTTGGGCGCTGGGCAGATACAACCAGGACAGGACACCAATCCATCGCTGGGCACACACTCACTTACACAAACACACTCTATATGGGGCAATTTGGAGAACTGAATTGACTTCATCCATGTTTTTGGACTGTGGGAGTGGAGAACCCGGAGGAAACCCACGCGGACACGGGGAGGACATGGAAACTCCACCCAGATGGGGATTCGAACCGGGAAATCCCTAGAGCTGAGAGGCGAACGTGCTAAACCATTAAGCCACCGTTCCGACAGGGGTGCTGAAAACAACAAAAATAATCGATTCTCCAAAGAATTGCGATTCGTAGTCCTGACGATTCTAAATCGATTAAAAATGGCCAAGAATCGATTAAAAAATAAATAAATAAATAAATAAAAAAAAAATGCGTTTAAGTTTTATTTTTTGCCGCCCCTCTGCCGAGCATAGCACATATCCTTAAATCTCATTGGCTGAGCCGTTCGTCCAGCTGTGACATCTTTAACTATAACACACCCCTCAGCGCTGCACAGTCGTGATATGCAATACATTATTTTAAATGATAAAATACAGATCAATATAAACAGTGGACCGGTTCCCGATCAGCGCTAAACCTGTTACACTGTTTTTATAAACTGTATTCTGAAACTTGGCCACTAGATGCCTGTATTTGAACGACTGGGAAACTGGAATCCTGTTACTCAGCGATCAGCGTTCACTTTAAAAACCAGACCAGATCACATCGTGGAAGAGCAGACTATTAATGATTTTAATGCTTTCAATAAACGCTGTAATAAATAAAACTTTTATTTATTTATTCATTTTTTATTATAGTGTGTTTATAAAAGCAATAGGACCCTCGAGGTTGTGTATTATTGTGAATAAATCACAGGACAGAGGTGTAACTGTGCTCCGCTGCACGTCAGACCTTACAACACAACACCTCTTTATGGGATTTATTCAGAATAATGCCACGCCCTGTCGTACCTGACTGCTAATTATATACCGGTTAAAATTAGACACACGGTGATATGTGGTTGGACACACACACACACACACACACACACACTGTGGGGTCGTCATCTCAATCTTTTAACACTGATTTTATCTTTAAACCCCGATCAGCTGCAATGACGGGGAAATAAAGGATCTACTGTTCGGAACAATCAGAGCAGAACAAAAAAAAATAAAAAAACACTCCCCTCCCAAGAAAAAAAAAAAAAAAATTTCAGGTAAAGAGGAACCACTATAAACGAGAAACCACTGAACCCCCAATAAAAAGAATCCCAGCCTGACACATCTGAAAATCAAATCTCCTTTCCGTCTTTAACAAAACGCCAAAACGAAAGTGCGGCACCTTTTTCCTTTTTTTTATTTTACTTCCAGTAAAAACACTGATCTGTTTAACAGTCATCCTGAAAAAACAACAACAGAATCGAAAGTTCAGCACTGTGAACCTAACCTGCATTAAAAACCTGAATTTATCATTATTATTTACTTTTTATTTAAATTTTTTTTTTTTTTAATAAAATAACGATTCAGTTCACACACCATTCCCCACGTCCTCCACTTATAATACAGATGGACTTAGATGGATGTAGTTTTAACATTAACTGTAGTCCATCTGTGTTCTGTGTTGTTGTTAGAACCCCTGTTGGTTCTCAGGAGCATCACAGAACAGGTATCATTTGGGTGGTGGATTGTTGATGGTCGGTTCTGCAGTGACACTGATGTGGTGAGGGTTTTTTTAGTGCAGCATTTAAACACCTCAGTGAGACTGCAGGGATAGGAATAATCCATCTATCCATTATCTTCCGCTTTATCCTCTATTAGGGTCGTGGGGGGGGGGGTTCCCCATGCCCATCCAGGGGAGAACGTTTCGGGCGCTGGGCAGATACACGCAGGACAGGGGGGCAATGTATATATGGGCAAACACTCACTCACTCACACAAACACACACACACTCTATATGGGGCAATTTGGAGAAATATATTGACCTTGCATGACCCCCATCAATTGACCCCATGTTTTTGGACTGTGGGAGGAAACCGGTGAACCCGGCGGAAACTCACGCGGACACGGGGAGAACATGGAGACTCCACCCAGATTGGGATTCGAACCCGGGAATCCCTAGTGCTGAGAGGAGAACATGCTAAACCACTAAGCCACCGCGCCGCCCGGATAGGACTAATGCCCCCACCCAATACCCCCTGCTCTGTGGTGGTACTATTGGGGTTCTGAGCATCAGAACAGAGTACACAGTATGTCCCGTAGAACACAAACAGATGGACTACAGAGTGGAACTGTAGAACGTGCCCTCAACCAATCAGCGCGTCACTCGCCGCTGCCTTTAAAAGCCAGGTGGCGCTCTGACTCGTGCGGACTGCTATTTCAACTTACGTTCAGCTTACGTGTAAATCGACGTTAACGGCTGGTGGCAATAAAAAGATTAAAAAAAAGAAACTGCGTTATGTTTCACGGTCACGTCACCGACCCCGACCCCCGAGCCAGTGGATGGTAAATTTGCAGGTTCTCCGTCGTCTATTTTAAGGACCTCTTACGTAACGCTCTTCACACAGATCAGGAATTTTGAAAACCTTTCATTGGAAATGTCAAAACAAAAACAAAAACAAAAAAAACAAAACAAAAAAAAAAAAAAACAGGACGCAATTCTGGAATTCCTCAAAAGGTTCCTGCACAAAGAAAAAAATAATTAAGCACGGCGTGTCATTTCCTGGTAAACAGGAAGCCTATAGGGAACACCGGATTAGCAGGTGGAACTAGACGAGAAAGCGGCGGAGGGTGGGGGGGGGGGGGTCGGAGGTGGAGGAGGAACGGAAAAGAGTTCGGAACCTTAATGTCAACATTCCCATGGTGCTCAGGGGGCCTGATGATTGACGTTTCAAACACTCAAAGCTGGCATCGTGGGCCCTTGGGCGAGGTCCTCGGCCCTCGTTATAAAACGGGTCGTTTTGTCCGGCCGTGACATCGTGAACGATAACGCACCCCTCTGAGCGCCTCACGTTCGTATCAGTGCGTGATATACGACACATTACTTTCCCGATGCTGTTTTATAAACGGTGTTCTGTAATTTGGGCACTAGATGGCAGTATTTGATGGTTAGAGGAACCGGAAACCTTTTACTCTGGGTCAGTCGGGGTTCACTTTAAAGTCCTGACTGGATTGCATCGCAGGAGATCGGACGATTGACTAATTTGTTTTTAACAAACGCATTTATAATAAACCTTACGCTTTAGTTTGTAAGCGTTTTATAAAAGCAACAAGACTCTCGAGGGTTGTGTATTATTGTGAATAAATCACGGGACGGACGCGCTTCAGGCGGCGGCGCGGTGGCTCAGTGGTTTAGCACGTTCTCCTCTCAGCACTAGGGATTCCCGGTTCGAATCCTCATCTGGGTGGAGTTCCCATGTTCTCCCCGTGTCTGCGTGGGTTTCCTCCGGGTTCTGCGCTTTCCTCCCACAGTCCAAAAACATGGATCAAGTCAATTGAGTTCTCAAAATTTGCCCCCTATAGAGTGTGTCTGTGTGAGTGAGTGTGTGCCCAGCGATGGATTGGCGCCCTGTCCTGGGTGTATCTGCCCAGCGCCCGAAACGTTCTCCCCTGGATGGGCATGGGGAACCCCCCCCGCAACCCAGGGGTCTCACGCTGCGCGCCAAAACCCACCCATGGGGCAGGCGTAGGCTTGTGGTAAAGAAAGCAGCCTTACAACCGGAAGGTCCCTGGCTCGGGTCCCGGTCCCACCAAGCACCACGGCTGAAGTGCTCTTGGGCAAGACGCCTAACCCCAAAATGCTCCATTTGCACCTCTACCCTGATCCTGGTAGACAAACGGTCCACGGTCACATGGATGTCCTCCATGAGGGTTCATGACTCAGAGTTCCTTCAGAAACGAACGGGACAGGTCCGATTCCACTTGAACGGCAACACGTCTGGTCCGACCTCGGAAAATCCTGTCCAATGGGTTCCTCAGAACCTCTAATCTCAGGCCGCGCAACTCCTTAGGAATCCATTAGCCGGCGCTGCCCCCATCCGGCTGCGTTTATAAATAGCGCCATCTGGATTTAAGTGCATTTAAGTGGAACTGGAGACAAATAAACACCAAGCCCAACCCTACAGTGTAAATACGGAAACACTGGAGAGGCGCCAGAGACACGGGGACCGTATAAACACAGACGCGCATTTAAATATCACAACAACTCACCGAGCAACCAATTAAACGTTTCTACACCCCCGCGGTCTGAATCAGCGGCCCACGCGCTGGGTGTGCTGGAGTGTGTGGTAATAACAGCGTGCCATGTGAGGAATGAGTAACGGAAACACTCAGGTGAGTGATTAAAAACAAACCTGGGGGTGGTTTCTGAGTTCATACCTGGAATTGATACGAGTGACGCTATGCGTTTGGACTCGACCCAGAAAATCAATCACCAATTAATCACTCTGATCACACCTGCACTCACGCCACGCCGCCGCGTCCGATAACATTTACATTTACATTTAGCAGACGCTTTTATCCAAAGCGTCTTACAAATGAGAACACCACAAGTCTATACCAACTATACTGTAAATTCATCAAACCTGATTGTTATTCGAAGCTGGGGGCATTTTTTTTTTACAACAGGTTTTTGTTAAAGAGATGCGTCTTCAGTAGTTTCTTAAAACTGTTTAGTGATTCTGCCTTACGGACAGAGTTGGGAAGATCGTTCCACCATGTTGCAGTGGTGAACGCCACGGAATGAGAATTAGCTCCTCGGTGAGGTGGAATCGCCAGGCGGCCATCATCACTGGAGCGAGGTGAAACGAGTCGGAGTGTATTTTGAAAAGATAGAGTGAAGGTAGGAGGGGGACAGATCCAGAAATGGTTCTGTAGGCCAGAGTCAGTGACTTGTACTGAATGCGAGCAGCTACAGGAAGCCAATGGAGGGAAGTGAGTAATGGAGTGACATGAGTTCGCTTGGGCTGGTTAAACACGAGTCGGGCTGCAGAGTTCTGAATTAGTTGAAGAGGTCTGATGGTGGAAGCTGGGATACCGGCAAGTAGCGCATTACAATAATCAAGCCGGGATAAGACTAGGGCTTGACATTCGGTCATTAATCAGACGCTGAGATCCACAGCGACGTACAAACCAAACAACGACACACAGCAGAGGAACCGGCCGCACTGTAGATCAATCAAACCCGATCGTTATCTGATCTGACTGTTTTTATAATCATTGTTATTGTTTTATATCCAGCGTTTGTGGAGGGGATGTTTTCGTAAAAGGGCCTAGCTGACTCAGCATTACGGACAGAGTTGGGAAGACGGTTCCACCCTTTAGCCAACATTCATCTCTAGAGCAACGTGTGTGTTTTGGAAATCTAGAGTGAAGGTAAGAGGGGCCAGATCCGGGGATCGTCCTGTAGATTGTACCGAATGCAGCAGATACAGGGAGCCAATGGAGAGGGAGGAGAGGGATTCACATGGGTTCACTTGGGTGGTTGAACACGAGTCGGGCTGCAGAGTTTCGAATCAGTCATAGAGGCCTGACCAGCAGGCAACGCATCACAACAACCGAGCCCTAATTGGTCCTCACAAGGTTTTAAATACCAGGGAGTTTTTTCCACATTGGCTTGATTCGTTAAGGGTTCAGGATTAAAACTCTGTAAAGTTGCTTTATTACAACGTACTATTGGAAAAACACTATCGCACACACACACACACACACACACACTCTAGATTATAGATATTAAATTAATTAATGAATATATATATATATAAAAATATATAGAGTGTATTTTGGAAATCTAGAGTGAAGGTAAGAGGGGACAGATCCACAGATTGTCCTGTAGGTCAGAGTCAGTGCCTTTTACCGAATGTATAGAGAGAGAGAGAGAGAGAGAGAGAGAGACAGAGAGAGAGACAGAGAGAGAGAGAGAGAGAGAGAGACAGAGAGAGAGAGAGACAGAGAGAGAGACAGAGAGAAAGAGACAGAGAGAGAGAGACAGAGAGAGAGAGAGAGAGAGAGAGAGAGAGAGAGAGAGAGAGAGAGAGAGACAGAGAGAGAGAGAGAGAGAGAGAGAGAGAGAGAGAGAGAGAGAGAGAGAGAGGAGGGGTGGAGTCACACGGGTTCACTTGGGTGGCAGAGTTTTGAATCAGTTGTAGAGGCCTGATGGTGCGAGCTGGAAGAGCAGCAAGCAATGCATTATGGTAATCGAGCCCCGGTCCTCACAAGGTTTTAAATACAACTAAGTTTTTTTTCTTTTAATTGCCACAGTCACATTGGCTTGATTCGTTAAGGGTTCAGGATTAAAACTCCGTAAAGCTGCTTCAATACAACGTGCTATTGGAAACACACTCTCACAAACACACACACACAAACACACACATATATACATATATATATATATATATATATATATATATACACATATGTATACACACACGCACACACACATTTTTTAGGCTTGTTTACAGGTCCGTGTCTCGGGGTAACTCACAGTGCAGCAGTGGTTGATGAATCGCGCCAGGTTCCCGCATTTCGTGGCGTCGATGATGGTGTCGTGATCCACGCGGAACAGGTAGCTGCTCCCGATGCCCTCCTGAGCGTAGCGCTTCTCCCGAGTGTCCGCAACCATCTGAGAACGACGAGAGGGAACATCATCATCATCAGATCAGCACTATTTCAAACTACATCGTCTTGCAGAGCGCCCCCGTTGGGGTCAGTGCACAGGGTCAGCCGTAGTACTGTACAGCACCCCCGGGGCAACCCACACCGGAGCTCCCGAAATAACCCGCTTCTCCGCTTCACCCGACGCAGCGTGCAGGATCACGACTGAGCTTTAAATACACGACCCCATTTTAAAAGGCTGCGGATGGATGGCAGATGCGCCGCAGGGCGATTCAGTTTTACCCAAAACACCCCCCCCCCCCCGCAGCGAACCCATCGTCTGAAGGACGGAGAACATTTATAGAACCTGCAGGAGATCAGAGCGGAACATCTGCAAAGTTAAATGTCTGAACTAAATAAAGTAAAGTAAAGTAAAGTAGGCTTTATTGTCAATTCCCTCACATGTTCTATACATACAAATTAATCGAAATGACGTTCCTCGCTGTCCCGCGGTTACAGACATTTACGACATTTAAACATAAAAACAAGAACGTGAAACGCAGTGTGATGTAGAGGAATTTACAGTAAAAAAGTTTAAATACTAGTATAGTAATAATAATAATAGTAGTAATAATAATAATAGTAATAATAATAAAAACTATAGTAATAATAGCAATAACTAACAATAATAAATAGTAGTAATAATATTCATTAATTTATTCATTATCTCCCGCTTTATCCTCTATTACGGTCGCGGGGGGGTTCCCCATGCCCATCCAGGGGAGAACGTTTCAGGCGCTGGGCAGATACACCCAGGACAGGGCGCCAATCCATCGCTGGGCACACACTCACTCACACAGACACACTCTATATGGGGCAATTTTTGAGAATTCAATTAACTTGATCCATGTTTTTGGACTGTGGGAGGAAACCGGAGAACCCGGAGGAAACACACGCGGACACGGGGAGAACATGGAAACTCCACCCAGATGGGGATTCGAACCGGGAATACAGTTTCTGGGTGGAGTTCCCCCATGTCCTCCCCGTGTCCGCGTGGGTTTCCTCCCGCAGTCCAAAAAACATGGATCAAGGTCAATCGAGTTCTCCAAATTGCCCCATATAGAGTGTGTCTGTGTGAGTGAGTGTGTGTCCAGCGATGGATTGCCCCCCTGTCCTGGGTGTAACTGCCCGGCGCCCGAAATGTTCTCCCCTGGATAGGCATGGGGAACCCCCCCCCCCCCGCAACCCTAGTAGCTTAGTGGTTGGCATGTTCTCCTCTCAGCACTAGGGATTCCCGGTTCGAATCCCCATCTGGGTGGAGTTTCCATGTTCTCCCCGTGTCTGCGTGGGTTTCCTCCGGGTTCTCCGGTTTCCTCCATCAGTCCAGCGATAGATCGCCCCCCTGTCCTGGGTGTATCTGCCCGGCGCCCGAAATGTTCTCCCCTGGATGGGTATGGTGTGTATCCCCCCCCCAAAGGATAAAGTGGAAGATGATGGATGGATGGATGCCCCCTGCAGACCAAAACGCCCTGCGCCCTCTGCTGTTCTGGAGGCGTTCTGGTCCATCACACTGTGGTTCCTCTTAAACACGAAGCCCTCACACTTCTAACACCGACTTTGAGTTTAGGGAAACAGTTTAGGGAAGAGCCCCTTTGCAGTCTCAACACACACACATACACACACACACACACACACACTCGGGTGTTTTATGTGGAGTTTGGCATGTTCCCGGGCAGATTTACCTGTCTGATGTTCTGACCCACGTACTCGATCACCATCTCGTCCGCCGCAATCGGCTCCATCGCAAACAGCCCCCACTCGTGGATGCGGCTGCGTCCGAAGCGCAGCTTCTTTTTCCGGAACTGCGGAAAGAAAAATAAAAAATAAAATAAATAAATAAACATGAGGTGCGGCACGGTGGCTTAGTGGTTTAGCATGTTCTCCTCTCAGCACTAGGGATTCCCGGTTCGAATCCCCATCTGGGTGGAGTTCCCACGTTCTCCCCGTGTCTGCGTGGGTTTCCTCCGGGTTCTCCGCTTTTACTTCCACAGTCCAAAAACATGGATCCCCATGCCCATCCAGGGGAGAACGTTTCGGGCGCTGGGCAGATAGACCCAGGACAGGGCGCCAATCTATCGCTGGGCACACACTCACACACACAGACACACTCTATATGGGGCAATTTGGAGAACTAAATTGACTTGATCCATGTTTTTGGACTGTGGGAGGAGAACCCGGATTCCCATCCAGGGGAGAACGTCTCGGGCGCTGGGCAGATACACCCAGGATAGGACGCCAATCTATCACTGGACACACACTCACTCACACACTCTCTATATGGGGCAATTTGGAGAATTCAATTGACCTTGATCCATGTTTTTGGACTGTGGGAGTAAACCGGAGAACCCGGAGGAAACCCACGCGGACACAGGGAGAACGTGGAAACTCCACCCAGATTGGGATTCGAACCGGGATGATTAAACCGCGCAAAATGGGCTTGTGCGTTTGTCGTATTTACAAAGTACCTCGATTTCATTTTAGACTTTTAGAAAATGTGATATGCAGTACGCTCGGTAGGGGGCGCCAAAAATAAAACTTAAACGCATTTTTTTAAAAATCGATTCTCGGGCATTTTGAATCGATACAGAATCGCCGAGACGACGAATCGCGATTCCTTGAAGAATTGATTTTTTTTTCAGCACCCCTAGGAGCCACGACCAAGGACCTCTATACAGCTCGGCCGAGTCTCTGGAGTCCGGACTATTTCTCCTGACCCCGCAGCTGTCACAGCCCTCGCCCTCCACAGCGATCTCACGGCGGGGGCCCCGGGGCCCGGGCGAGGTCAGGCGCCGATGCTGGATAAGCGGATGGAAACCGGCGGCTCCGTCGAGCATGAAGTGGCTCATGAGCGAGACGTACTTTAGAGAAGTTGGTTGGTTATTTATGTCTATGGACGGTTGTAGGTCATGTGACTGTCTGTTTTAGGGAAGCGGCGGAGGCGGCAGCGGCGTGATGGAGCGGGTCGCGTCTGCGTTCTACGTGTTGGAACACGTTTGACTGACGCTTTTGTCACGAGGAATTTTTCAAGGAAGCAGGAAGGACCAGAAAAGAAGGCGAGACAATTCTGAGGTAACTCGAAATAAACCCGGTGCCAACGTGAGGTCACACTTCAACAAAGAATACAGAGCACGTGACATCATCACGCCGCCACGGGCAAACGGGCGCGACGGGTTCCACCACGGGGGCAAAACAAAGCCAGCAAGCTCGTACCAAAACTGCCGAGATGAACGGTTTATGAGGGGTTACAGCGGTTGAGGCAACCTTTGCTTATTAGGTATTAAAGCGGTTGAGGCAAATTTTGCTTACGAGGGGTTACAGCAGTTGAGGCAACCTTTGCTTACGAGGGTTTACAGCAGTTGAGGCAACCTTTGCTTATTAGGTATTAAAGCGGTTGAGGCAAATTTTGCTTACGAGGGGTTACAGTGGTTGAGGCAACCTTTGCTTACGAGGGTTTAGAGCAGTTGAGGCAACCTTTGCTTATTAGGTATTAAAGCGGTTGAGGCAAATTTTGCTTAAAGCGGTTGAGGCAAATTTTGCTTACGAGGGGTTACAGTGGTTGAGGCAACCTTTGCTTACGAGGGTTTACAGCAGTTGAGGCAACCTTTGCTTATTAGGTATTAAAGCGGTTGAGGCAACCTTTGCTTACGAGGGGTTACAGTGGTTGAGGCAACCTTTGCTTACGAGGGGTTACAGCAGTTGAGGCAACCCTTGCTTATAAGGTGATGCTACAGCAGTTGAGGCAACCCTTGCTTACGAGGGGTTACAGCGGTTGAGGCAACCCTTGTTTAAGAGGGGTTACAGCGGTTGAGCCAACCTTTGCTTATGAGGGATTATAGCGGTTGGGGCAACCCTTGCTTATGAGGGGCTACAGCGGATGGGGCAACCCTTGCTTATGAGGGGCTACAGCCGTTGGGGCAACTCTTGCTTACAAGGGGTTTCAGCGGTTGAGGCAACCTTTGCTTATAAGGGGTTACTGCAGTTGAGGCAACACTTTGCTAACGATGGGAATTACAGTGGTTGGGGCAACCTTCGCTTATGAGGGGTAAAAGCGGTTGAGGCCAGCTTTATGAGGGTTTAGAGCGGTTGAGGCAACCCTAGCTTATAAGGGGATGTTACAGCAATTAAGGCAACCTAATCCTAATTACAGCAGTTGGGGTGACCACAGTCTACGAGAGATTACAGTCATGATGGCAATGGGTAATTATAGCTGACCTGGCAACGTTTTGAATTCGAACAGCCAGAACAAACCTTGAGCTGGTTGAGCTTCAGCAGGTCGGAGTCCCTGACCGCCTCGCCGCCGATCGCGCTGAGGAGGCGCCGCTGCTCGGAGCGCCGCTCGGCCAGCAGGCGGTTCGAACCCTGAGAGAAGAGACACGGCGTTAGAACCGAGACCCGGAGGGAGCCACAGCGGAACGGGGGGGGGGGGGGGGGGTCAACGCACCGCGGTGTCGTAATCCAGGGCGTCCGACCGAGCCTCCGGAACCTCCACGTCCAGGTACACGTCCTTCTCTTTGCGGCTGATGGCGTAGTAACCCTCACTGCGGGCGCAGCCGGTCAGGTGCTCCCTCAGCTGACTGTCCACCGCCTTCTTCTTACGCCTCGGGTTTGGGATGTTGGTGAGTGCGGCCGGGGGTCAAGGGTCAGAACCGCTCAGATTTTTTAAATTAATTTTATTCTAATCAATTAACCAATTCATTAACTTTATTCTAACCAATCAAACTCCGCCGAGTATTTTATACGGAACACATGACCTTTTATTTATTTATTTTATTTTTTTTAACCATGGCCTGATTTTGGGCGGCACGGTGGCTTAGTGGTTTTGCATGTTCTCCCCTCAGCTCTAGGGATTCCCGGTTCGAATCCCAATCTGGATGGAGTTTCCATGTCCTCCACGTGTCCGCGTGGGTTTCCTCCGGTTTCCTCCCACAGTCCAAAAACATGGATCAAGTTAATTGCCCCATATAGAGTGTGTCTGCCCCATATAGAGTGTGTCTGCCCCAAATTGTCCCATATAGAGTGTGTCTGTGTGAGATATTTGGTAATGTTTTTTGGTAAAATTTTTTTGGTAATTTTTTTTTTTTAATTAATTTTATTCTAACCAATTCATTAATTTTATTCTAACCAATTAACCAATTCATTAATTTTATTCTAACCAATTAACTAATTTTATTCTAACAAATTAACCAATTCATTAATTTTATTCTAACAAATTAACAAATTTTATTCTAACCAATTAACAAATTTTATTCTAACCAATTAATTAATTTTATTCTAACCAATTCATTAATTTTATTCTAATCAATCAAACTCCGCCGAGTATTTTATACAGAACACATGACCTTAGTCCTGATAATAACACAGGGTTTTTTTTTAACCATGGCCTGATTGTGGGCGGCACGGTGGCTTAGTATTTTTGCATGTTCTCCCCTCAGCGCTAGGGATTCCCGGTTCGAATCCCCATCTGGGTGGAGTTTCCATGTCCTCCCCGTGTCCGCGTGGGTTTCCTCCCACAGCCCAAAAAACATGGATCAAAGTCAATTGCCCCATATAGAGTGTGTGTCTGCCCCAAATTGCCCCATATAGAGTGTGTCTGTGTGAGTGATTTGGTAATTTCTTTTTGGTAAAATATTTTTGGTAATTTTTAAAATTTTATTCTAACCAATCAAACTCCGCGGCGTATTTTATACGGAACACTTGACCTTAGTCCTGATAATAACACAGGGTTTTTTTTTTTGTTTTTTTTTTAAACCATGGCCTGATGCTTAGTGGCTTAGTGGTTTGCATGTTCTCCCCTCAGCTCTAGGGATTCCCGGTTCGAATCCCCATCTGGGTGGAGTTTCCATGTTATCCCCGTGTCCGCGTGGGTTTCCTCCGGGTTCTCCGCTTTCCTCCCCAGCCCAAAAAACATGGATCAAAGTCAATCGCCCCATATAGAGTGTGTCTTCCCCAAATTGCCCCATATAGTGTGTGTCTGTGTGAGTGAGTGTGTGTCCAGTGATGATTGGCGTCCTGTCCTGGGTCTATCTGCCCAGCGCCCGAGACGTTCTCCCCTGGATGGGCATGGGGAACCCCCCCTGCGACCCTAATAGAGGATAAAGCGGGAGATAATGGATGGATGGTTGGCCTGATTGTTGGCACCAGACGGGTTGTCCTGCAGTAAAGGATATTGGTATGCATGACCCAGTGCGTGTCGTTCAGCCAGTCGGTGTTGTGGTCATCCTGCAGCAGCTTGTCGTAGGTGACCCTCAGCAGCTTCATGTCCTCCTGGTCCAGGCCCGAGTTCCAGATGTCGTACAGGATCGTCATCTGCTCGAACTCGCTGCGCTGCTTGTAGGAGGGGACCGGGAGCGGGGACAGCGCCTTCGCCTGGCCGGGTCTCCTCAGGGTGGACGGCGTCATCCCCGCCTCCTGGAGGAACAGGCGCTCGCTCTTCCTCACCTCCTCCTTGGCAAACCTGATGTAGTCGTCCGCCCCGAAGTCGGAGTCGCCCGAATCCGAGCTGGAGCTGGACACCTCCAACTGCTCCACGTCCACGTCCTCCTCCGGGTCCTGGGGGCGGAGACACGACCAAAAGAACAGCAGCGTTATGACCGAGTCACCACTGTTGGGTGGCAACTCTACTGCAATTACCCCTAAAGTTCAATTTGCAATTTATATCATAATCCCACAAAGAACAATTGCCCCAACTATTATAATCCCTCAAAGAACAATTGCCTCAATTATCATAATCCCATGATGAACAATTGCCCCAACTATCATAATCCCACATAGAACAATTGCCTCAACTATCATAATCCCATGAGGAACAATTGCCCCAACTATCATAATCCCACATAGAACAATTGCCTCAACTATCATAATCCCACATAGAACAATTGCCTCAACTATCATAATCCCATGACGAACAATTGCCCAAACTATCATAATCCCACATAGAACAATTGCCTCAATTATCATAATCCCATGACGAACATTTGCTCCAACTATCATAATCCCACAGAGAACAATTGCCCAACTATAATAATCTCAAATAGAACAATTGCCCCCACTATCATAATCCCGTGATGAACAATTGCCCCAAATATCATAATCCCACGACGAACAATTGCCCCAAATATCATAATCCCACGACGAACAATTGCCTCAACTATCATAATCCCATGATGAACATTTGCCTCAACTATCATAATCCCACGACGAACATTTGCCTCAACTATCATAATCCCACGACGAACAATTGCCCCGACTATCATAATCTCAAATAGAACAATTGCCCCGACTATCATAATCTCAAATAGAACAATTGCCCCAACTATCATAATCCCACAGAGAACAATTGCCCGACTATGATAATAGAACTTGCCCAAATCATAATCAATGACGAACATTTGCCCAACATACACACATAGAACAATTGCCTCAACTATCATAATCCCATGACGAACATTTGCTCCAACTATCATAATCCCACAGAGAACAATTGCCCGACTATAATAATCTCAAATAGAACAATTGCCCCAACTATCATAATCCCACATACGAACAATTGCCCCAAATATCATAATCCCACGACGAACAATTGCCCCAACTTTCATAATCCCACAGAGAACAATTGCCTCAACTATCATAATCCCATGACGAACATTTGCTCCAACTATCATAATCCCACAGAGAACAATTGCCCCAACTATCATAATCCCACATAGAACAATTGCCCGACTATGATAATCTCAAATAGAACAATTGCCCCAACTATCATAATCCCATGATGAACAATTGCCCCAACTATCATAATCCCACGACGAACATTTTCCCCAACTATCATGATCCCACGACGAACAATTGCCCCAACTATCATAATCCCACAGAGAACAATTGTCCCGACTATAATAATGTCAAATAGAACAATTGCCCCAGCTATTATAATCCCACAAAGAACAATTGCCCCAACTATCATAATCCCAACCCCCCCACCCTCCAAAAAAATAAAACGCTCAAACCCCAGTTGCCTGAGATTACTATAATCTCATAAATAGCTGCTACTGTCAATATAATCCCTGAGTTGCCAGACTCTCTTCTCATAGCCCACAGTTGCTGCAACTACTGTAATCCCTCATAAGGATAATCCCACATATACGGTTGCCACAACCCCACAGAAACTGGTTGCCACAACAGCTATAATCCTCCCTCTGCAGCGGTGCTGAATGTGTTGGCCGTACCTCCAGCTTCCCTTTCCTCGGACCCCGGGCGTACTCCTCTTTCCGCTTCTTGGCGAGCTGCACCTCGACGTTCTCCTTGTCCCTCCGGTTCCTCTTCTTGCTCTTGGTCTTGTCCACCTCCTCGTCCTCCCTCCTGAAGGGCCCTTTCCTTTTGGCGGTGGGGCTGAAGCCCTGGATCTCCGCGGCTTCGCCGGCTTCGCCCACCAGGCCCATCCCGGACAGGGGGCCGGCGGCGGCCTGCTCGGCCACGTCCCCGATGACCTCCTCCGGCGCCTCCTGGACGCAGTGCTGGTTGAAATCCGTGGGCAGCAGGACGGCGGCGTCGGACTTGGTCCTCCGCTGAGCGGCCGGGACGGCGGCGGGCGCCAGGAGGGCGGGGGAGCGGGAGTAGTTGTGCTCCTGCAGGACGAACATGCCCTCGGGGAGGAGCCGCCGGAGCCACGACTCCTGGTTGTGCTCCTCGGCCTCGTCCGACGTCTCCGTCTCCTCCGAGTCGCCGTCCTCGTCCATCTCCGCGGCCACGTGGGCCAGCAC